>CATIWO010026310.1:0-16463 GCA_949673435.1 Macaranga tanarius | reverse complement strand
CCTAGAGTGAACCGGGATAAGATCCTATGCTATCTAAGTTATTCTTGATGAATAAGTACCTAGCTAGGTCAAACTCGACTTACCCAAAAAGAGTTTCGGTGCTAGAAAAGAGTTTCTAGTAGTAGTCGTGTTTTATCAAGAATTGAACTTAAGATGAGGTCATATGATTGAGGCAATTAGAGTTTGACTAAACCTTGACTCTAGCTAAAATCTGGATCTTATAATGAAGGGACATTTAGTGCACGGTAATTGTATTCTTTGGTTCTTCTGAATCTACATATAGTATTCATTTCTAATTGGATAGTCATGATATCTATGATGGGGGTCACTCACGACTTATGGAAACTGAATGTAACACATTGGGATTTTCACATTCAATATGGAAAGGTGTTTCCATGATATTAAATGTTAATATCGTTTCCCATTACCATTTAGACTTGAACCTAGTAAGTCATACACATAAGGGTTGCACTTGTGATAATTAACATTAATTTGATTATTAATTAAAGAGTTTAATTAATTAATTAATTAAATTAATTGAATTAGATTTGCGCATATGCAGGGATCTAGCATATCCCGAAATCCGAATTCAAAGATTGGAACTTTATTGCATTTAAACAAATATTAATTTGGGCTTAATTTAATATGTGATATTAAGTTCAAGACTAAATTAATAGTTGCCTTCCAAATATATATGGACATGGGCCATGAGATGGACCATGAGAGTGATGGATGATGGATATGGCCCATGAGATGGACCATAAGGATTGGGCTTTGTTTAAAGTGTTTAAGCTAGCCCATTAGTTGTTTGGTAAGGATTGGGCCATCTCTAAGTGTAGAGAAGCCCATATCCCATGCCTTGGCCCAAGCCCATTAAGAGTTAATGGAATAGGGATAAGGATATCTAAGCAACCAAACAAGGCCAATAGAAGAGTGTAAGGCACTCTTGCATATGTAGCAAACTTGGTGGCCAATCTTGCTATAGTAGTAAACTTGTGTGTGAAGACACTTAAGTTAATAATATTATATTGGCTTTGTTAATATTATAGAAAGATAGAAAAGTTGTAGAGACAACTTCTTGCTTGAATTTTGGATAAGGCATTTTGAGAGTGAGCTTGGTTATTCTAAAGAAAAAGAAAAGTTGAGAGTGTCTCTTCTTCTTCTTCATAATTTCATATTGTAAACAACCTAAATATATCATAAGGGTTGTGATCTCTCTAACCTAAAGCCTTATTTGTACAAGTGTTGTACAAGGTAAATCCATCATCCTTTGCAAGATAGTTTAAGTTCCATACCTTTAAGATTGAAGAAGCTTTACAAGCTCTTGGGTCATTCAAAGAGAGGCTTATGGGAGAGCTTCATCTATCTTGAAAAACATCCTTGTTGCAATCCGTGTGTCTCGAGCCAGAGGCTTTACACTTGGGAAGCTCGGAACTAGTGAATCTCAACAATCAAAGCTTGTCGAGCGTTCTACACACTTGGGAATTTGTAAGTGTTACTTAACTCTTAGTATATAGGACTTGTAATGTGATTACATGACTACTTTGTTTGTTGATGAAAAATATTGTCCTTGATGCATGTTTAGTTATGTAAGAGTGCATGTGATTTGGTTCTTAGGGCATGAATGGATTCAAACTTGATGCAAGTGTTGCATGCTTCCAAAATTTTAAAATTCTGCATATTTGGTTGCTTTAAACTCCCATTCCCTTCAAGATGTGACTAACTTGCATAGGAACTATATTACATAATATCTCATCATAATAATGCTCAATAGAAAATGTAATCAATGTTTGCCTAGTAACCTTAATATTCCCACCTTCATTCAACCATTGTAATCTATAAGGTCTAAAATGTTTAGTTGTTTTAATTCCCTATTTATCAACTAAAGTAGCATTAATAACATTAGCACAACTTCCACCATTTATAATCATACTACATAATTTATCATGTATTATGCATCGAGTATAAAAGATGTTTTCACGTTATACCTCTTCCTCCTTAGCTTACATGTTTAAGGCACGCCTACTAACCAAAGTGTAAATTGGTCCTTGTGGGGCTGATTCCTCCTCCACATTAGATGCGTCCTCTAATATTGGCATGTCACTCAAATCATCATCATCATCCTCTTCCTCACTCACCACCTCACTATTGCGTAGGGTCATGATCTTAGCATTTGGACATTGTATAGCCTTATACCCATATCCCAAACATCTAAAACATTGAATGTTACTCAACTTACCTTTGGATTTGACATCCTTAGGTTATGTCTTTGATGTAGTAACATCCTTGCTTTTACTTGGATTAAATTTGCCCTTACTTGCACTAGTTTTTCCTCCCTTGTTCTTCCAATTCGATTTCCATGTAGATGTGGGAGTCGAATTTGTCTTGGTTTTCACCGTTAATTGATTTTCTAATTTGATTTCCATATGTACCATGTCCTCCAGATCTACATAATGACGCAATTCAATAAGGTTAGCAATTTTATGATTCAAACCTGATAGAACACGTGCCATGGTAGCCTCTCTATCCTCCTCAATGTTAGCTCAATTCATGGCCATCTCCATCTCTTGGAAATACTCTTCAACACTTCTAGAGCCTTAGTTCAACCTTTGTAACATGTTGTACACCTCTCTATAATAGTGTTGAGGTATAAATCTCTTCCTCATTATGGTTTTCATCTCAAACCATGAGGCAATCGGTCCTTCTTCACTGCTACACATAATGGAGGTGAATTGATCCCACCACACACTAGCATAGTTGGTGAATTCTACGACGGCCAATTTTACCTTTTTCTCTTTAGTATAATTATGGCACTTTAACACCCTTTCAACCTTCTTTTCCCACTCCAATTATGCCTCCGGATCACTTTTCCCTTGGAAAGCTAGAATTTTCATCTTGATTGATCCCAAGTTCCCATCTTTAGTCTTACCTTTGTTGGCACGAATCGATCCTTCTTCGATTGCCTCCTTTTCTAGTACATTGAAGAGAATGCGTTTGGTTTCCCTTGCTCGGATAGGGGTAGCTAACTCCAATCTTGCCAATCGTTTATGGACCTTTTGATTATCACTCTTCATATTCTTGTTGAACTAACATTGTTTGCAACATGCTTATATATCATCCAATATAAACTTCTCCTTTATATTTATGATGTAAATATAAAATAGAAATTAAAAGAAAAATTTCCATCCTAACACTCCCTTACGTGTTTCTCTCAATTAATTATAAACTCTCTAATGCACTCACAATTGAACACACATAAAGAATTTCCTTTTGAGTTTTTAATTGAGATAAACTCTTACTACTTTTAAGAGAATTATAAATCAAACTAGATAACTAAAGCTGTTAGTGAAAGATAAGCTAAGAGATGTAAGTTTGGGGCTGTTTTGGGTGATTTCAGGTATGTTTGAAATTTGGGGTTTATTTATGCACGAATTTTGGGTATTTAATGGGTAGAAAGGAGGGTTTAAAGATGTAGAATAATGTAGGGTAGGTAGACAAAGAAAAACAAGTAGAAAATATGCAAATTGATGAGTTTTCGAAGGGTGATATACTTATCCATGAATTTTGTTGATGCAACGGATGATGATCAATACGGCTTTCTTCAATTTCGTTGAGGCCAACTCACTTGATGCAATTTTTTTAATGCATAATGAACTTTGAATGATTCTTTTTTTTTTATCAATAAACAAATACTACACTAGGGATACGTAGCTTACACTAGAGCCAAAGCTCTAATACCAAACTAATGCTTCCCACTAGTTATCTAACAACTAGGATCTGTAACAATCTATTGGGATCGTTGCCCAAGGATCTATCTAGTATAAACTGATAGGAATTAGCAACACTAGCTATCTAACAACTAGTACCTCTAATTATTAAGGTTGAAATTGTAACACGCTCGAAGAAAATTCGGATTTTAGTTCTCGTAGGAACTCAAGAAAATTCAATTAAGAATTTGAATAAAATCAATCAACTAACAATTAATAATGATGTTTGATACAAGTATTTATAGACTTGTATTCCTAAACCTAAACTTGTTCTAAAAGAAAACAACTCTTTAGGGATAAACAATGGCATTCCTAATTAAACATAAATTCTAATTAGTAAAGAAAATATAAAGAAAATCCTAATTAGATAAAATGTTGTCATCGAGACACGTGCATGTAGAAACTCTGAGAAATTTAGCAAACTTCAACAGACTCCAACACGGCTTAGAACATGGGCTAGACTTATTCATACATGGGCGTATTTCGATGTCTCTTCAGAAATCTAGATAGCTACATGGCTTCTTACACGGGCGTGTCATCTAACCTTGTATCATACAGATGACGCTTCAGAAATAAGCACGGGCGTGTCTTGGAACACGGCCTTGGAACACGGTCTTGGAACATAGGGCGTGTATAGAAACATGACCTTGGACACGGGCATGTAAGGACCCGTGTCTGGCTCAGGATAATTTACGAACATGTAACACGGCGTGCAAAGATGCACACGGGTGTGTATCGGCCTGAACACAACTAAGTAAATTGATTAATTTAGTCTCCTCCAAATCATCTCCTTTTTGTCCTAAAAGCTCGAGACTCCTTTGCACAAGTTTTTTGGCAGTATCTTTCATCCTTTTAGCTCAGAATCTCGTGATTAGTTCGCCATCATAATTCAAAGGATTTAAATTGGATTTTATGTCCGTTTGTCTATATGCATCACTTTTTGTTTACTTTTATTTCTTTTTTCAAATTCTCATTGTTAATGATATTAATATGAATAAATAAATAAATAAATAAAAATGATCTCAAATGTTAAAAATTATGTACCAACAATCACATTAATGAAATATATGAATTCTTAAAATAAGAATGAAAAATTTTTAACTTATAAAAAAGAGAAATATTTCTTTTTAGTTTTTTATGGGTGCATTTCTGCATGTCTTTCTGTTGTGCCCAAGTTGTCCATACTTTTGACATTTGGTTTTATTTCCATTCTCCCATGGTGCTCTGATTCTTCTTTTCTTTAGTCTTCCAGCTTTTATTTTACCCTGCGGTGGGTCTACTTGTATATGTTGCTCTTTATATGGTATTTTCCATATTGCTTGATTTAGAATTGGATGATCTTTGTATGTTTCCAATAGTGCCTGCTTTGTGTAGAAATATGAGCAATATCTGTACGAATCTTGATTCATTTGCTTCAATATTGTAAGTGCATGTGAACATGGCAGCTCATTGATTTGGAACATGTTGCATGCACAATTTCTTTCTTCCATTTTGACAATGAATACAATATTCAAGTCATAAACAGTGAAGGCTTCTTATATTGAAGGTTTAACCAGCATTGAAATAAAAAAAAAGGAAAACATAAATAAAAACACAGCAGTGTGACTTGTTTTTTTTTGTTATTTTTTGTTTCTTTTTATTTCTATAATATAAAATGCAACATTAAATGCAATATGAACTATTTCAAAAATAAATATAATGAAAAGTAATTGTAGGATGATAAACAATTGATACAGCAATAAAAAAATAATAACATGTCTAATATTAAGCAAAGAAGTAATAATATTACCTATAGATTTAGGCTTTTCATGTAGTTATCATTAATCATATTTTATGGTCTTTTAACAAGCGTGCTAACTATTGATCTTACAAGATTTCTATATGTATTTGCACTAAAGCATGCAAGTACTGTAGCAATGTTGTTATCGGTAGGTTTTTAGATTTTTGGATCACCGCATTCAATGATTCAACTATATTTGAAGTCATTGTTGAGTATCTGTTGTTGATTAAGAAAGGTCTAGCCCATTTATGATACCTAATATTTTTCAGGTATGCGGTTATCCTTTCATCAATCTTTTCCAAGTTGTTCATGTGGTACTCGAACTCTTCAATGGTGTATGCTTTTGCTGCTTGAAAAAAAAAATCCTTAATGCTTTTTGAGTGCTTTTTGAAGTTGTTTTTTAGGTTGTTTAAAAGATGGTATATACAAATACTATAGGCTGCTTCAGGGTATATTTATTATACTACTTTTTCTATACTTTCATGTCTGTCAGAAAATTATAGAAATTCCTTCTCTACACCCAAAAACTTATCTGATTTTTCTAAAGAACCATTCCCAAGATTCATCATTTTTAGAGCCAACAATAGAGAAAGCAAGAGGAAATATTTTACCACCAGCATCTTATGTTATTGCTAAAAGCAGTGTGCCACCATATATTCCCATCAGAAATGTGTCATCGACTACTACAATAGGTCTGTAATATTTCTAGCCTTTTATTGATGCATTAAGTACCATGAATAAATAGAGAAATGAGTGGTCTTCTTTCGTATCAAGGTCAATAATTGATCATGGATTTATTATCGTTATCATGTATAGGAAACTTGGTAAAAATATATAGGATTCATCTAGTTTACCTCTTATCATTTGAAGTACCTTTTCTCTTGATCTCCATGCTTTTATGTAGTTTATATTGATGCAATATTCTTCTTTCATGCCTCTCATTATATATGCTGGTGAGTATATAGTTTTGACACTCTGGTATTTTGATTTTATGCAGTCAGCTACCAGAGTTGTTGTTGCTTGTCTTTGGTCTGCTAATCTGATGTACATGTTGTATGTGTGGATATTGAATTTTTTAATAATAAATTTATCTATTTTTCTATTTTTTGAAGCTCTTATCACCCAGCTGCATTTTTCATCCAAGTATTTAGCAATAAAGTTGAGAGTGTTTATCTTAACAGTTCTGTATTGGAAGTGGTTCTTGATAGCAGTAAGTCTTAATACTTTTTTAAATTCTTCTTTGATATTGTTACATCTTCTTCAGATTTTGTTGTTGTTTTATTACAGATTGTTGATGATTCTTTACTGCCATCTTCCAGTAGAAGGATGTCCGTCATCATTTTTGCATAATTCAGATAATCTGAATTTTGATTATTTATTGAGTTGTGTTCAGAAATTGATACCAGATTATTTGAATTGTTGATTTTATTACAACATGTTGTTGTTGAAGCTTGTTTCTAGAAATTCTTTCTTCTCAACAGTGATGTATAGAGTGAATTTGGTCAAATCAAGCTCTTTCTTCTTTAGTTGCAAATAGAAGAAGAGAGTTGCATTGTCTTCTATTTTTAAAGGTGGATAATTTTCTCTGACTTTGTACTGTATGACCATTTGCTGAAAATCTGTTTGAATTTGAAGCTTCTCTGATATTATTTTTAGCATTTCATCAAAGCTGCAATTTTGTTATATTGTAATTCATGTCACATCAAAATCAATATAATTTATTGCTTTATTCCAGTTCCTATTGTGATAAATGAAGACTAGTATTACTTCCATTATACCTATAATTAAAAAATCAAAGAAACTGGTTAGCTAATTTTATATTTTAGGCAGTGTTGCTTCTTATTTCTTTTTATTTCTTTTTGTTTATTTTTATATCAGGTTCTGGTTTTTGTTGCTTATTGTTTCTTTTTATTTCTTTAAGTTACTTTTTCCACTGATGTTTAAGCTTTTGTGCTTCTTGTTGCTTTCTGTTTCTTTTTGTTTCTCTCTATTTCTTTTTATTTATTTTTATGTAAGTTTCAGGTTTCTGTTGCTTATTGTTTCTTCTTATTTCTTTAAGTTGCTTTCTTCACTGATGTTTAAGGTTTTGTTGCATCTTGTTTCTTCTTGTATCTTTTTTTTCATTTTGTTCCCTTACTTATTTTTTTGTTTCTTATTTCTTTTTGTTTCTTTTTGATTTTTGTTGCTGTTTTTCAGGTTGCTAAGAAACTGATGTCCAATATTGTTCTTATTGTTTATAACCATTGAAAAAGCATTTATATAGCGTAAATCAAGTTTCAATGTTTTTTATAATCATGATTTATTATTTCTTATTGACAACATATGATTACAGAAAAATAGAAAAGCATATCTGATATGTTTTTGAGGTACGTACCTATTTTTGTAAATGATTGTTGCATTTAATCTTCAATGCTATTTCGGTTATTGTTTTAATGTTGATTTCTTTGATTTGTTGAAGAATGTTGTTGCAGATCTAGCTTTTTCAGATCCAGAAACTTGATTTATTGAAGAAAGTTATTTTCTGTTGCAAAATTTAGAAAAGAAAACAGCGAAAATCGATTGGAGAAGAAAAATACGAGTTTGATCTAATCGTGAATTTGATTGATTGAAGAGAAAGTTGAAATTGATTGGAGAAGAATTTTTGCTATTTCATAACTAATCGATCGTGATTTTCATGATTTTCAGAGCTTGTTTTCCATTTTTTTTTGGAATCACTGCTTGCTTTGGAATGTTTATCTTTTAGCTGAAAAATGTTAGCTTTTATATGGTCTAGATTTGAAAAAAAAAAACTTCCTTAAAGCTATTTTTGAAAATACTTTTGGTCAATGTCGCTTTTGATATTAATTTTATTTTTCTGGCTATTTTTAAAAAAATTCCTAAAAATAATACATATTAATTTTTATAATATATATATAATTACTTATTAAAATAAAATTTGGTACTATATTCAGTTTTCGGTACGGTATGGTACCAGTTTGGTTTTTTATAAAATCTCCAGTACTATACCAAATTAGTAAAAAAATTAAAATCGATTTGGTTCAGGGTTAAAATTAATCGGTTCGATATAGTTTTTATGTCTTTCGGTTTAAATTTTGATTCAGATTGGTATTTTCTCTATCATGTACTCAGCCTTACCTGATAATGTAGGAATGTGTTGTAGTTGTCTATGTTGGCACTTAATGCAAAAATCATATGTTTTGAATTGATTTTGGGTGAAATTTCTACTATTGTTCGTGTTCAAGAACGCGATTTGGCGACGCCTGATCGATCAAGCGGCACATGATCATCATTGAGGCGGTGCCTCATTAAGAGAAGGTGACGCCTCAGCATAAGGTAATGACTCATCATTGAGGCGATGCCTCTGTAATGGGGCGACACCTCAGTAGGTGCTGGGCGGCGCCTTTGTGCAGAGGAGGTGCCTCTGTAGCTCATCTCTGCACTGTTTATGCTTGAAAACTTAAATTTTGGAACGAAAACTCAAACTGAAACATTGAAAATCATACATGAACATCAGAAATAATGACAATTTCTTATAATATGAAGAATGAAATAAGAATTGAGATTTTAAATATTATGACTGTATCGACACAGGAGATATACAGTACAAATTTTTGAGTCTCAGACAAAGAGACTAAATTCATCGAATTCAATGGAAATAAATTAAAGTTCTATAAATTTCAATGAGACATAAAGAGTACTGAGCTAATATTAACTATTGAAATGTAACGGAAAGGAAAATGTAAACATTTTGATATGTATATATATAAGTGAGAGATATATATGTATATATAGGAGTATGTGTTGGCATTATTGAGAATGAGTTGGCCAGTCAAATAATAATTATTTTTGGGATAGCGTATAGATTCAGAGATACCTTTGGGGCAAATCCTTGTGGTTGAAAGTATACATATGAAATTATTATGATATGATAATATAAAACAGTCAGTATGGGTTGTGAGAAAGTTGAGTTGAGATGCTGAGTGCTGTGAGAATTGAATTATATTGTATTGATTTTCTTAAGAGATACTGTATTATGGAGAGGCTGTATATTATACAATGAATCAAGTAAATAAATATAAAAGATGCGTATAGAAAATAAGTTATCCAACTCAAGAAAGTATAATATACAATTCAAGGAAATTGATAATAGAATATTACAAATAAGAATGTGTAAATATTCAATTTTAGGGAATATAATGTACAAATGATACAAGAATAGTAACTAAACTAATCATAACAACTAAGAAATAATTTGTAAACAATAAAGAAATGAGAAGGCAGTAAATAGTATACGTGAAAAAGGGATGGTTTCTTTGAATTATTTATTTATGCAATTGTTTATTCATTTAAATTTTTTGAAAGTTAAACCTTATTATTGGTTATAAGGCTGATTGGGTTTATGGAATGATTGATTAGTATTTTAAAAAGGATTTATCATACTTTTGTATTATTTTTCAGTTAGCTACTCACTGGGTAATTTTCATATTAAATTACTCACCAATATTTAAAAATGATTTTTTAGCCTAGGTTTAGTTTGTTAAGTATGCTAGAAGATTATGGCGGTACAGTGGGCAACCATGGTGTATGAGGTTACTAAGGTAGAGATGTTGGTCAAGTATATAGTTTGTCATGATCTAGAGGCAGAGATTATGTTCAGGGTTATGGTGCAGCCTATTGGGGCCACGGTTCGTATATTAGTCATTCACGAGGAGCATTTGGACAACATATGCACCACTTTTAGAGTTCTTTATGCCACCTCTACTGATGTGCAGGTCACCCTCACCTGGGTGTGATATGGGGTTGCATTCCTACATCTTTTTAGTCTTTTTGCTATGAGGCCATCATTCACCCTCGAGCTTTATGAGGAGAGATACTTTATGAGAGGTGATGTTCTTTGGTGAGGGTTAGAGAGTTAGCCTAGGACTATAGCTACCGCGTTTCCACCACCATCATCCTGTCGGCTTAGGTTTTGACATATTATGAGATAGAGATGCCATGGGCTTTTATTGATGTATTCTTTTGTATCATTTTATGGGCATTTAGTACTCTTCCACTTATACATATGATGTATATATTTTATCTATGTTTGATGGTGATATAGTACTTAGTATTGATATTATTATATTTATGAAATATTATTATATTAAGGATATTTCTTGCCATCTGGAAATATTTAAGAATATGATTATGGGAAAAGACATGATAGGATTATTCGACATTGTGACTGAAAATGACTTTAAAACATCAGTGATGATATTTTATGAGAAGTTCATCATTGCATAAATAAAATGTTGTGATTATGAGTTCATTAGACTAGTTGAAAAAGATGGTGTTGATATGAATTACAGATAATGTTGGTGATAATAGAAATATTGGAATATCATGTTCTTGAAGTAGATATGATAAATTTTATATTGTTAAGAGATTCTTTATGGTATATGAGATAATAACTCTACTATTATTAGTTCTTTAGTTAAGTATACTAAAGGAATTGATGACAGTAGGGGTGTTATATTTAATTGGTATTAGAGCTTTAGGTTATTAAATTCTGCAGACACTAAAATATAATGAGTTAGTAGATATTAGAAATGATAATTATTTTGATGAGGAGGAGGATTATTAAAGTCTTTTGATTTTGAATTTCAGAAGATGGCAAGAACTAGAGGTGGACTTGTAGGAAGGTAAGGTCCAAGTCATGCATGTGGATGTGGTAGGGGTAGAGGTAGAGGCACAGGAAGAGGGGTTTAGAATGATAGAGTAAGGCTAGTTTAGTTAGCTAATATCTCCAGTAGGAGTCGAACATTTCAAGGGGAATCATCTCTGTTGTCAGTATCTGTTGGCAACGAGAGAGATGAATTACCAAATGTTCGAACAGGAAGTCTGTAAGATAGTTCAGTGCCAGCTGCATTAGTCTCAATTTTTAAGAATGTACCTAAAAGAGCATAAAATATCTATCAAGCACCACAGCTGAAAGTGCCAATGAATGTGTCGAATCAAACAACACTGCTAGTAGTACATATAGACGCTACTGATTTAGCACGTACTATAGCACGATGATGTCAGAACGAGAGAGATATAGGAAGCCTAGGGATATCATAGAGCACGCCAAGAAATGTGGAGCCTATAATTTCCATCGTACATTGGATCTAGGATAAGATGACAAATAGGTCAAAACTGTGGAAAAGGCCTTTAATACATTACAACTGAATGATGAAGAAAAGGTGAACAATGTATATAGCCTTATGTTTGACAAAGCAGATGATTGGCTGACGAGAGTAAGGAATCTTTATGGTGAAGCTTTTACATGGCAGATGTTTAAAGAAGAGTTTGGTACATAAGTGAATTTGATACAAGGTTCAATGACAGTCAGGGAATATACTGACAAATTTTAAAACTTGTATCAATATACGAAAGACATCTACCCTAATGAAGAGGCAAAGAGTGAGAAATTCAAAGATGGGTTGCATGTATCTCTGTGAGAAAAGTTGAATCTTTATAAAGGATGGGTAGAAAAGGTGATGGAATAGAAAAGACTAGACAAAGAATTGGAAACCATAACTCAAACAAGATCTCATCATCAGGAAGGATCATCGAGGTAACCCTGGAGGGGTAATAACAACAGAAAGTTAAGGTTTACCCCTTACTCATGACGTAATATATGATCGGGAGGGAATAATAGATCACAGGGTAGCCAGATGTCTGTCAGACAACCTGTACCTTCCTTCAAGCCTGTCAATGTTGGAAATGTCCTAAGAGGAGGAGCTACAATGCCCTGGTGTAATATGTGTAGAAAGAATCATATGTATAGTTATGGAAGAAGCGGAGTAAGATGTTTTAAATGCAATGAAATGGGACATTATGCTCGGGAGTGCACCAAAGACATGATGGGAGAACAATTAGTGCAAAGATCTAGTGCTCCTTGAACTAATAGAGTTAGAAGACCCCTTATTACTGCTAGATCCACTAGAGTGAGGAGCGAAGCTAGTGGAGCTCCATAAGCTCAGGAGAGACCTACAGGATAGGCTAATACGGTAGAGAATGCACTATAAGCATAAATTTATGCAGTGACAGAGAAGGATGCTGAGAATGCACCAGACGTGATCAAGGGTATGACTTATATTTGTAATAAATTATCTTGTGTGTTAATTGATCCTAATGCAACATTCTCATTTATATCATCTACCTTTATCCTGCATAATAAACTGGAAATATCTAATAGAGACAAGCCTGTAGTAGTTAGTATGCCTATGTGGGTAAGTGTGATTTGTGAGAAAGTTGTTAGGAATGTTTTGATGAAAATAGGAAATGATTAAATGGAGTGGGATTTTATGCCCTTACCCCTTAGCGAATTCGATGCCATATTAGGTATGAATAGGCTAAGTCACTATAGAACTAATATAAATTATTATGAGAAGCGAATAGTGTTTGAAAAGGAGGATGGTGAAAAAATTTACTTTATAGGAGAAAATAGAAAAATGTGCACTAAGATAATTTCAGTTATAATGGCCATGAAGTATCTTAGAAAGGGGTATGATGCTTAATTGGATTTTGAGGTTGATAAGAAGAAGGAAGAAGTAAGTCTAGAGAGAGTACTTATAGTGAATGAATTCGAGGATGTATTTCCAGAAGATCTACCAGGATTGCCACATAAAAGGGAGATTGAATTTGCGATTGATCTATTGCTGGGCATAACACCTATATCTCAAGCTCTGTATAGGATGGCTCCGGTAGAATTGAAAGAATTAAAGGTGCAATTACAAGAGTTGTTAGATAAAGTGTTCATCAAACTGAGTTTTTCCCTATGGGGAGCACCTGTGTTATTTATAAAGAAGAAGGATGGGTCAATGAGGTTGTGCATTGATTATAGACAATTAAATAAGGTTACTATTAGAAATAAGTATTCATTATCGAGGATAGAAGACTTATTTGATCAGTCGCAAGGAGCAATAATGTTTTCTAAAATAGATTTGAGGTCAGGATATCATCAATTAAGGATTAAGGAGTTTAATGTATTTAAGACTGCTTTTAGGATAAGGTATGAGCACTATGAATTTTTAGTGATGCCATTTGGGCTTACAAATGCACCGATAACATTTATGGATCTAATGAATCGAGTGTTCAAACTTTATTTGGATAGGTTTATAATTGTGTTCATTGATGACATCTTAATGTATTCTAAGTCTAAGTCTAAGGAGGAGAATGAAGATCATTAGAGGATAGTGCTAAAAATTTTGAGAGAAAAGCAGTTGTATGCCAAATTTAATAAATGTGAGTTCTGGTTGGATAAGGTGGTAGACTTAGGGCATGTGATATCTGCAGAAGGAATATATGTTGATCCAAATAAAATAGCTGTTATAGTGAATTAGGAACCACCTAAGAATGTAACGAAAGTTCAGAGTTTCTTAGGATTGGGAGGATACTGTAGAAGATTTATTCAAAATTTCTCAATTTTTGCGTCACCTTTGATGAAATTATTGAGAAAGAATATGAATTTTTTTTGGACTCTAGAGTGTCAATAAAGTTTTGAAATTTTGAAAGAAAAACTGACATCTGCGCCAGTCCTATCATTACCTATGGATGGAGGTAAATTTGTAGTATATAGTGATGCTTCGAGCCAAGGGTTAAGTTGTGTGCTGATGCAGTAAGGTAAGGTAATTACCTATGCATAAAGAAAACTAAGACCTCATGAGCAAAACTATCCTATGCATGATTTGGAATTGGTAGCGGTGGTTTTCATATTAAAGATATGGAGACATTATCTTTATAGAGAAACTTGCCAAATATTAACGGATCATAAAAATCTTAAGTACATCCTTAGCTAGATGGATTTGAACTTGAGAAAAAGGAGATGGGTGAAATTACTGAAGGATTATGATTGCACTATTGAGTACCACCCAGGCAAAGCCAATATAGTGGCAGATGCACTTAGTAAACAATAAATGGGAATCTACACTATATTTATGCTATATGAATGCCAGTGTTGGTGGAATTTAAGAGATTAAATGTGGAGTTTGGTGTAGATATTTTTGATTGTATTTTGGCTACTTTGAAAGTGAGACCATTACTAATAGAAAGAATTATTTAGGCACAAAAGATTGACGATGAAGTGGCAAAGTGGAGTGATGAGGTTAAAAGTGGAAGAAATAAAAATATGACTTATGATGAAAAAGGAGTGATAAGGGTGGGAAAGCAAATATATGTGCCAAAGAAGGATGAATTAAGAATAGAAATTTTAGAAGAGGCACATTGTTTAGCATATGCCATGTAACACCCGTATCTTTAGATGCATTGTTCAAGCATATTATTATCTTCGTGACATGTGGAGTAGAAATATGAAGTGCATTTAAGTGGGGTATGTGTCTGTTAGTAAGAAGGGGTATATGTGTATTTAATTTTATGATATTTGTGTAATGATTATTAATAAAGTTAAGGAGACTTTAGGGGCTAATGGTGGAGGCTTGTGATTGAGTATGGTTATATGTGTATATTTAATGGTGTTTTGTGTAGAGAATTATAGAGATTTTGGGAGGTGGAAGAGAGTGAGTTCTTGAATGATTTTTGGAGAGTTTTTAGTCTTACTTTAGCTAACAATTGGAAGTTGTGGGCTATTTTGCAGTATGGCCATTTCATTAAGGGGCTAGGTAGATATTTGGTGATATTTGATTATAATATTAAAGTATTATTATATTTGTTCTTTGGTGATAATCTCTACAAAAATGTATTGATATTTTTCCTTTGTATTTATGATTAATTGCTTGGTTAATTTATTTCCAAGTGCTAAATTGTGATAGGTGCATATGTGTGTGTGTGTGTGTATGTAAGGTGTGGGGGTGTAGAGATTTGTAGAAAAGAAGAAGAGTGTTTTTGAGAGGTTTGGGGAGAATTGATAATTCTCTACTCATCAAGCAAAGTTTTTGGGGAGCTATAGGAGATCCATTAGCCATTTGTGCATCAATTTGGTAAGCTTTAATTGTATTTGTGATTGATTTGGTTAAGTTGTGTTTGTTGTCAAATTCGGATTCAGTTCCTCTGTTTTTTAGAAACTTTGTTTGAGTCATATCTTGAGTTATAAAACTCTGATTTGATCAAGCTTTAATGATCTGGAAACCTCAGAGAGTCCTTTACATTTATTATGATTTAAGTTTTATGGAATTCTATCATTTTAAAGGGTTAATAGGGATGGACATTTTCTTGCTACTGTAACTGCCCTATTTTGTCCGGTTGGATTGTAAAATTTATAATTAATTCTCTACATATCCTAATTGAGTGATTCTAATGGAAATTTGTTGTAGACATATAACCCTAGCTTTAGTAACAATTTTGGGGTTATTGGACTTGTGTAAGTATGCCTAGGTCTTATTGAACTTTGAGTAATTAGTGCACTTTGTGAGGCTAGGGTGATTTCAATATTGCTTGTTGAATTGATATACATGAAATTGTGGATGAATTCATAAAGGGAACAAAAGCACTCATCATTGAAAGAAAGACCCTTATTGAAGTAGGGAGCACTTAGAGGTAAGTAACTATTGATATATGTTGTGTATATATGCTTGGCTTTAATGTGTATTATTGTGTATTTCTAAAATGGAATTGAATAAATACATGATGTGGAATGAGTTCCACCTTTTTCTTGTGTATTGGAAACGTGAGGATATGTGTGAGCATGGTGATATATTTTGGTATATGGTTGGTTTATTCTCTATTTTTAATTTGGAAGGTTGAATATTGTGAATATGAGAATGAATTGGTAATCATGGAAGAGATGTCAATATGAGTGTTGTGTAATAGATACTACAATTGTGTATGTTGAATGCTATGAATGTGAGCATAGATGAAATGTTGGTGAATTATTGATAATGAATTATTATGATGTGTTGTGTTTCACAAGAAGGTGAAACAAGTGAGGAATTGATGAT
>CATIWO010026284.1:0-14940 GCA_949673435.1 Macaranga tanarius | reverse complement strand
TAAAACAAATTGTTTTTTTTTTACAACATTTTCAGCAGACAATTATTGACTCTTACACTATGCATGACAACTAGAGGGGGAAGGAAATTAAAGGTTTTTTAAAGAGAATGAAAGGGAATGGAAGGGAAGGGAATAAAAATTATAAGTGTTGTTGTGTTTGGTAACTTAATAAGGGGAAAAGAATGAGGAAATAAGGAGAATTATTTAAAAATGAAATATAATTTAAAATTATAATGTATTTTGGAGTTGAAATTGATTACACCCCAAATTGGGGTGTAATCAATTTCCCCTCCTATTAGGGGAATGAAGGGGAATAATTCCCCTTCAATTCTCTTCTCTTTCAATTCCCCTCTACTATCCAAATAACATATGTACTTGATTCCCTTTATATTCTCTTCCCTTCCTTTTCTATTCTACTCAATCCATGCATAGTGTTAGAGTTTCAATGCAAACAAAAGGGGAAAAAATTGAAGTGCATTAACCAAATTGACAATGATAAAGACTTACTTGTCATGAAATTAAGAACATAAATAATTAATCAGGAAGCCATGGTTATTACAAAAATAAGATATAGTTTCTTCATGAATATGCTGATCAGTAGGAGAATTGTTCCTCCAATAAACTAGGGAAATCAAGAAAATTTTCATTTTCCTGATTTAACATTGCTTCAACGAATGATGTATGAGAAGAAGAACATGGGACTTGAAAGCTATCAACTCCAACTTGGTGATCTTTTGCATTCATCTCACAGTTAATTTCACCTTGTGGTATCATTACATTCTCCCCTTGCTGTAGTGTTACATTTTGTGCCTGGTTCTTGGATGAAAGATTCAGTATTGGGTTCATTAATTCTTGCTCTTGTTGATGATGATCACTTGGGAGCAATGCATCTTCAAGAAGAAAATCTCTCCAACTAAAGTTCAATGCTGATTTTTCTTGAGCTGCTGTTGAACAAGTAGAAGAAGATGAAGATGGTGATGATGACGACGACGACGACAATGATCCTTCATTGTTGATGAAATGAGCTGCTACTGCTTCGTAGTTGGCGCAACTTGAGGCTTCTGTCACCAGTTTTATGGCTTGGAGCTGATCAAAAAGATCCAATGAAGGATTAGGATTGCTATTAGCATCATTAGTGGTATTAGTATTGTTCAAGAAACATTCTTGGATTGGTTCAACTTTAGGCGACATGATTACATTTGTTGTTGTTGTCGCCAAATGGCTGTTGATGTTCGGATTTCCTTCTGGTGGAGGTTCTGGCTTGGAGATGAAAGCGTTCTTCAAGTCTCTTGTAAGAGACCCAATTCTAGTACCATATTTTGGAATGCAACCAATGTTTCCATAGTCTGCTAGAATTTGAGAGAATGGCTTATGAGTAACAGGGTCTATTCCCATTTCAGACAGCTTCTTTCTTAGCTTGGTGTTCCAGTAATTTTTCACATCATTATCCGTTCTTCCTGGAAGTTGTTGGGCTATGATGGACCACCTGTACCGCCACAAAAAAGCTCAAAATATTAGGATGAGAGCCAATGATGTGTGGTAGAATTGGCAAAAGGTCATTTCCCCCTAAGGCCCATGACCAAAGATCATAGGTTCAATTGAATGTATCATAGTGATTATAGTAAATGATGAATACTGATGTAACGGTGATGTAGTGTGGGAAATCTATTATATAAAAGGTATATATCTGTTACAAAATCGTTGAGTGTAATAGGCCTGAAATCCGGAAAAATTTTCCTTTCGCCTGGGCAATGGTAATAAGGAATAGGGGTTATCTGCATGCAATAGAATGGTAGCATTAATAAAAGATATATTGCACCTAAACTCACCTGCTACCAATGGCTGCATGAAGCCTAACAATGAGCTCCTCTTCTTGCGGTGTGAAGCTATCATGCTTGAGATCAGGCCTCAGATAGTTAGTCCACCTAAGCCTGCAGCTCTTCCCACATCTCCTAAGTCCTGCACAACATGCTCGCTAGCTCATGTATACATATAGCATTATTGAACTAAAAATTTTAGGCCTACTTTATCACATGCATACTTATTGAAAAACACAATCAATCCTCTATTTTTATATCACCTGCTTTTTTTGGAAGCGCAGTCCAATTTCCTGTTCCATGCTTGGACACATAAGCAAGAATCTTTGCATCTTCCTCTGCTGTCCAAAGGCCCCTTTTCACATTCAACTTGTCACAACAAGGAGGTCTCACCATTGATCTTGGCCCTGCAGTTTAATGCAAACGTTTATAAATCAATAGTTGATTTCACATACATTCAATAAAAACAAGAAATAAAATAGATTAACAAGAAGAAGAATTAATGCTCATTATTAGAGAGGTACTAGTTAGTGCTGCAACTTATTCTTTTTCTTAATGCCCTTTGGCAGAGAGTGAGACAGAGGTAAAGAGGAGAAAAATTGTGGGCTTAAAGGTATAACAAGTGTGGAGGCAAGAAAAGCATGAAGGGTGATTTTCATTTAACTAAATGGGTGTGATATAAGAGATGAAACAATTTATGGAAAGATCATTCTTTCTTCCATTCTCTTTTCCTTAGTTATAAATTCACCATTATTTATACACTAACATATTCTGGTTTCAAGATTATTCATATCGAGTCAGGTTCGAATCGGGTAAATTTTTTGGTTCAATTTAGTGTTAATTTAAGTAAAATATCATAAACTATCGATTAACAAGACTATATAGTAGCTCGTGTAAAAAGGGAATGACTATATGTTTTATTAGTTTGTAATAATAATTAATCACAAGTTAGATGATAACAACTAATTTATACAGAAGATCCAACTAATTTCAGAAATGTGCTTGTACTTGTGTGCCGCAGCCACAAGATTAGCATGATATATATTATTATGTGCATTTGTGTGGAGATGCATGTAGCAACCAGAAAAGTGCAGAACTTGAATTTTCACTTGTCAGGTTGGTAAAGAAGATGCTTAATTTTTTTTTTATGAAAAAAATTGAATTTTCAATTGATTGAAAATCAAAAGTACATATTGACAATAAAATAATATCAATAATGATACAATCAAAAAGTATAAAAATAAAATCTCACTCAAATTATAAAATTTTTTGTTACTATTCTTCAATCAAGAAGTATTGACAAAACTCTTTTAATGTACAAATTAACGATCCGTGCGCTCTACTAATTGGCTTTAATTAGTCATAAATTGACTTTTTAATCTTTAAGTGAGTCCGATCATAGAAATATAAAAAAAAAAAAAAATCATAGTTGTGAGAATCATATTCCACAAAGGATAAATAATCAAATCCGATAAAGGAAAATAACTTAATAGAGGAATATTCAAAAAAATCCAATAATAAAAAAACAAACAGATCAAATATTTGTATTTATTGAATGGAAAGAAACAAAATAAACTAAATCAAATAGAAAGAAATAAATCTAAAAGATAATTCAGGGAAATCAAAAATGAAATTTTTTTATGAAGTAAAAAGAAAAAAGAGAGAAAAGAGGTGGTTAGGGTTTTTTAGAAGATGTTTAATTTGGAATCAATTAATGACATGAAAATTAAACGAAATGAGCTATATTTTATGAAATTAATTTCTACCAAATTTTAAAAGGAGATTATTTTATATTATGTAGTTTATAATATTTAAGTCGTATAATCTCCCTATTAATTAAAAAAATTATATATATAATTTTAGATTTAAATAATTAGACCAAAATCAAACTTAAATCTAATATTTTTAACCTCATTCCAACCATATTAAGTTTGTGACATAAATTCATCTAATTTTTTTTATTAGATACTTTTGCTATTCAATAGTCATGAAGGCTCTGACTAATTCGGAATTGAATCAAATATACCTACAATAAAGGCAAAATTCTCTCAACATTTGTTTACGGTACATAACTAACATAAGATTCGAATTAAAAATCTTATTTAAGAGAATTGAAATTTTTTAACACTTAAACTAATGCATGTTGGTCAAATCCTTCTAAATTAGAGTATAATTGCAAATAATAGACGTGACTATAGTTTTGACTTTTGATCAATTGAAATCTAATGTCATCATGTATGCAAACTAGTGTTGCTCAATTGGTCACAAATTTACTTGAAGATTTTGAGAATTTTTCCACCATATGCTTCTAATGGATGGACTTGGCCACGAGAAACGCACAAAAATTAGGTCATATTCCACATCTATATATTAAGCATGTAATCATATACCCCATTAAGTCAAATCTCAATTCATCTAATTCGCACTTTTAGTCAAGCACACCATTTTTGTGGTTCACTTCAGTTAATTCATCTTCGTAAATAACACATTTCCATTACCTGACTTCATGGTGAAGGAGTTTCTCGTCTGGTTTCTGACATTTAAGGCACGAAATACGTAAATTTTTTATAAAAAGAGTATACTTAAAGCCACAAATTAAGGAACTGTCTGATAAAAAGTATAGTATATTTTCACAAGTGAGGTTCAATGCCAACTTAATTCAAATTAAGGAAAACTATAGTACAATTTTTAATATCCTTGATATGTTTCCCTATGCCATTATATATTCAACAAATAACTAATATTTGGTGGTTTTAATAGTTTGAATTATTTGAGAACCTTCGATTCCAAGTTTTGTATATATATAAAAAAAAGATAATAATTTTTTTTTTATAAAATTCACTCAATTCAAACTTTAAAATAATTATAACCCAACTAGTGGATATCAGAACATCAAATAAAAAAAAAGACTAAAAAAAAAAAATATTTAACACAAGATCATGGCACAGGTCAAGGGCGAGTAGGCTTCTGCCTAATGCCAACTATATATCATTATTTGGACAGAATTTAGAATGCTATCCATTTATAAACTTTATTTATAAGATTATCCTATAGATTAATTGATCAATGCAACACAAAATTAGAATAATAACCATTGTTCCATATATTTTTTAAATTTTTGATTCTGGGTTCATTCCTTGAACAAAGACAGCATGCCCACATGTGGCACACAGCTAGTCCAAGTTGTTTTCTTCTATCAGATTTTTCAATTCTTTCACTTTCCAGGGTAAGGGACAGGTATATCTTGCCAAACTTTTTAATTCATTTTGCGCTATCTAATTGTACAGTATAAAAGAATATAGTTCAACAACAACAACAAATAAAAAAGTTATTAATTCAAACAAGAAATTCTAAAAATTGTCTTTGGTCAATGACTCAGGTCATTGAAATATTTAAATATCTATTATAAGATTTTTTAAATTTGGACTGTGTTAATGAATGAAATATTACTTTTATATATATATATATAAATTTTGATAGCTACTGTTTGAAATTGAATTTTTAAAAACAAGATGTAAAACTATATTTTCATAAAAAATAAATATAAATAACATAAATATATTTTTTACATTTAATATTTTTTTTTTTAAATAACAATAATTTCATTCATACATAAAAACATTGATATAAATCCGCTAAAAACCATTAAATGATGAAATCGTGAAATATTCACATCTCCAAGGTTAATAGCATAATAAATTGGCTCAAAGCCTATACATTTAAAAATTCTATAATGACTCTAGTGCTGCCACATACTGACGACCATAATCGGATCTGATATCTCCGTTGACTTGAATATACTGTCTGAATTGTCCGCATACAAAAAAATGCTGCAACAAAACTGCAAAAATCAAACGCCGCAATAAGACGGCAAAACAATAAAAATAAACAATAACAAACCTAGATCTATGCGGAAAACCTACTTATTTTATAATTTAATTGATAAAAAAAGATATATAGATGGATGATTTTATACTAAAAAATGTCAAAATCACCACTCATTGCTAATAAAGATGAAAAGTAAGAAGAATAAAATAGAAAAGAAGAGAGGGAGGTTATGATTTTTTTAAAAATTTAATATTCTTAATATTTGTTAGTCACATAAATTCCTATTATTCAAAGTTTGAGCGAGTATGTGTTTTTTATATATAAATTTGAATTTAAAAGTTTGTTTAAGATAATAGAAATTTCTTGCAACTTATAGCAATAAATATTGATAATAAAATAAAAAATAAAAACCTTTGTTACCTATAGCATTGCCGAACAAGCCTTAGCCTGTTAGCCATATAAAGTTTAAGGATAATAATGCTGTATTTAATTGCATAACTTTGGACAAATTGCGCAAGGAAGGAAAAAGAAATATTTATTAAAAGTACAAAAAAGTTAATACCTAATAGTTAACACCAGCAATGAGCTTTTCCCTCTCTTTCTCGTCACCTACTTTGCTCCCACCTTTCTCTACTGGTTTTTCTTCTTCAGCATTTGTCTTTGGTATTGGGTGGTTTTATGGCCATTTTTTGTCAAAAAAACCACCCAAACTACCTCTTTTTTTTAGTTTTTTTTTTCTAAGTAAATAATAGTTGAGATTTAATCTCAAAATAGTGTGGATTTTATCCTATTACATAGTTATTTTGTGATAGTTTATGTAGTTTGTTTTAAAAATAGTTTGTTAATCTTAAAGAAAAATCAATAGAGATCCAGATCTGAGCTCAAACTTCAAGCTTGAAGGGTGTCTCTCCCTCCTCACATCATATAGGAGTAGAACTGTGTGTATCTCTTTTTGTAGTTGAGCACATGTTAGGTTCATAGAATGTACCTGCATCTAGTTTGGTTATGGGCTTTTGTGTTTTATTATTTTAGATTTTTTAGACTATATTTTTAGTCTTTGAATCTAATTTTAGTTAATAGATTTGGTTGTATCTATTGTTATATTCTTGTAATCTCTTGTATTTTTCCTCTTTAATGACATCCAGTGTTATTTGATAAAAAAAAAAAAATAGTTAACACCAGCCAAAATATTAATGAAACTCGTATCTCAATTTAATGCTAAAGTTGATACTATTATTTAAGGGTGGACCCTAAAGTTTGAGTCCCACCATTAAGTGTAAAATTCTTTTTTCTAAGTATTAAAAGAGTAGGCCTGAGAATGACCAAAAAAACAAAGAATAGGCCTAGGATCGTTAGGTCCCAGGTTCTAATAGTAGAAGGTATTTGATATAGTTTGTGATAGTTATATTTGTAATAGTTTGATTTGTAATAGTTTTAATAATTATAAATGTTATAATGACTTGTCATAATTTGTAGTAATCAATGCATATCACTACTAACATTGTTGTCAACTACTATGTAGTGTGTTAGTTTCGAATATGTAACCCGTCCAAAAAAAAAACCCAGCTTACATTCTTTATATTTCCATTAATTTATTAAAAAATTAATTATTCTTTGTGGATTAAAATAAAATTTATGATTTAATTTATTGAAAAACGTGAGCAATTTAATAAAGACTAAATGTATAGTTTCACCCCTGAATTTTACATAATTAACCTTTGACATACTTCAATTTTTATTATTTTCTATTCAAATTCTAAATTTTTATTTTAAACCTTTTTCACCACAAATTTATATTTTTGAATTCAAGTCAACTTAAACAATATCAAAATAGACAAATAAGAAATTTCAAATAATTTAAAATATATAAAATATTAAATATCAGTTTCAAAAATAATAAAAATAAAATTTAAAATTAATATGAAAAAGTTAGAAAAAAAAAGTTGTTTTCAATTATATTAATTCGTTAAATTAAATATTTTTTAGTTCATGTAAGTGATTTTGTGTTCATATCAACATAAATTTATAAAATATGTTGATTTATATATTATAAGAGTTAAATAGGTTCAAAATATAATTAAGTTTAAAAGTTGAATAAAAAATAATAAAGGTTTATAGGTATCATATATTAATCGTGTAAAATTAAAGGGTGAAACTATGCATTTGGCCATTTAATAAATATTTTAAGTATTAATTTTTAATTTTTATGGACATGGAAAATATATATATTTTTTCTATGTTTGGAGGATAAATTCTTATGTTTTTCTTAGGGTAAGTGAAATTTTTATGTTTATAGGTGTATAAAAATGAGCTATTTAAATATTTTTTTTGTTATTGTAAAAATAAGTGTTATCATTCAAATCTCTTTTTCTAATATTAAAAAAATAATAAATTTATAATTTATACCCCATATATAAAACATTTAATTATATATATATAAAAAAAAAACAATAACAATATTGTACTTAAAATCCAAAACACTGAAATTACATTTTTGCTTTTTTAGAAAATCGATGTTTACACTTAATCAACTGTATCTTTCAGAATATCTCATCTTCCTTTCTATAAAAAATTCTCTCTTATAATTAGTTTTATCTTTGAACAAACACATAAGAGTGAATATTGGCAAAGAGTCCATTGTGAAATTTCTAATTGTGTCAGCATCAACAACTTTCATCTAATTTCTTAATTATAGTGGGATCACATGAATATATGTAATTGATATCTTAACTATCAAATTTAATAATTTTGAGCAATAATTTTTTAGGTTTTATATTGTTGATTTGGATAACAATGAATGCTATTAATTGACTAGCTGAAATATTTGAATCATTGAATTTTCTTTTTCTTTTTTGAGAGCTTGGATGTGTAATCCCTTTGAAATATTCTTTTTCTATATTCAGTATATATATTAATTAAATAAATAATTTAATTATAAGTATTCGAATATTTTATATTTTATACTAAGCAATTGATATATGTTTATCTAATAAATATTTATCAGTTATTTGATATATAGTTCATTGACTTGTTATAAACATACACAAATATGCTTGATTTAAATTGAGTTAATTAAATAGTAATTTTCGTTTATCATTGTTAAGCCAAAGTTTAAACAAGGAGAAATTAAAATAAAACTTGTTAAATAAAATAAAAAATTGTAAAATCCATGAAAATGGATGGATGAAAATTTGTGTTAAAGTTTTTAAATTTTTTTATGAAGTTTAAACTTTAAATTATGCAATAACATTAAATCAATGTATTTGATTTTTTTAAAATATTTTTTCTAGGCTTAGCTAACAAATTTATTAACAAGCAACAAACAAAATTGATGAGGAAATAAGAAGATAATCATAAATGCACAAAAAGAATTATAAAAAAAGCAGAAAGGAACAAAATGAGGGAAAAGGCAAAATGTTTAAAGTTGAAATGTGAGAAAGAAGCAGGTGCCAGTTTAAGTGAAAGATTTTGTGACACCTATTTTAAAGTTCTTTTGTAGGCATCACCTTCTTTTTAACAACACAGGCACACTATTCAATCTAAAATAAAAAAGATTCTTATTCTAAAAACCTTTTTTACCTGTATTTTTTCCATTTTTAATATTGTTTAATCAAAATTTCATTTAAATATTGTATTCAAAATTTATGTTAAAAATTCCATTTACGGGATGGAATCAATTAATAGAGGATTAGTTTCATTTAAATAATATTTTAAGTTTGAGTTATGATATACGTAACTATCTTAAATAGTTATTGGAAAATTTTTATCGCTCATATTATTTTGTCCAAGTTGAATTAGATTAATTATAGTTCGATAGACTCTAAAAACTATTGGTTGATATATATATAAAAAAATTATAGTAACTATGTTTAATTAGATTACAAATTTATATATTTTTTATATTGTTATATCTATAAATTTGCAAACAATTTATATTTAGAAATTTTGAAATTGTTTAGAATTGATAATTTTTCCTTGCATTTGTTTATTTTCCTTATTTTTGGTTCAAAAAAAGAAGAGAAAATGTTTATTAAAATGAATTAACAATTTTGTAATTTTTAAGTCTTATTATTTAACTTGGCTCAGAAAAAGTCACATTGTTTAACTATGTGATAATAACATTTCCGGTCCTATAAGTTGGACCGATTTTTCAATTTAGTCCTATAACCGTAATTATTTACAATCGAGTCCTAGAAGTTTTAAAAAAATTTCACGTTAGTCCTACGGTGTTATCTGTAATGGAGATTGCTGACGTGGCGCGATGAACCTGCATGTTGGCGCTGATGTCAGCCGAAGTGGGCAATGTTGGTATGCCATATCACTTTGGATGCCATGTGAGCTTGTGAGCTAGGGTTTCTGAAATCAAAAAGCAAAAATCCTGCCCTTTTTAGACAATTAGCTTCGATTTTCACTTACAAAATAGATTTGAAACAAGAAATATCAAAAACTCAAACCTATAATCAAAGATAACAACACTTTTTAACTTTGAAGAAAAAAATCCCAATAGCTTCGATAGTGGTTCTCCCAAGATTCTGTATGAGGTATGTGATTTTTTCCTCAAGATGATGGTTATACTAATCTAATTGAAAATGGAAATAAATGATTTAAAACCCATAAATAATCTAAGTTTTTATGAAATAATATTATTTATTGAAGTACTTTTAGAATAAAGGGATTTGTTTAATTACATTTGCTATGGGTACTGAAGTTACGGTTGAAATTGTATATTGTTTTATTATTTTTTTGTTTGTTTCCTAAAAAATTGATGGGTATCTAATTCTGACATTTTTATTTGTCTTTTATATTGTTTGTTTATGTTTATTATGTGGCATTGTGTGAAGGTGTCATGGATGATGCAATACTTGTCTGGCATTTTGGGAGAAAATTACATTATAATGTGTATGTAGGTGGGAGGGAAAGTATTCAAGAAGTAGATTGTAACTGATTAGGTTATTGGTGCTTGTTGGATTGTGCTAAAAATGATTTAGGTGAGAAAGGGAAGTTTGGGATATTTTTTTATTTAGAAAATGGTGAATTGCAAGGGGTCCATGATGATGCTTCAATATGCTTATTGTTGAGCATCTTAAATGAAAAGAAAAAGGCAGATATTTATATCATTTGTGATAGTAAAATGTTAGACAGTAGTGGGCACAATGTATGTGAGGCTAAACATGGGGAGGGTATAAGTGGATGTGGCTTTAATGAAAATGAGTTGGGTATGGGTCAGTCAACTACTAGCTTTAATAATGTCAAAGAAGGTTTGGTGGATGTAGAATTGGGTGGTGAGGGTAAGGTAGGGCAGGAAGCTAATATGGCTAATATGGCTCATATGGATGTGGGGAATATATGACATAAGAAGATGAAATAGAGGACAATGATGAATATACTGAAGCCAATGAGGAGTACCTATCTAAGGAAGATGATGTTGAGTTATAACAGGGTATAAGAGAACTTAAAAATGCTGCAGAAGGGAAGGTGAGATGTAAGAATGGCAATTTAGGTAGAGGGTAGGGTAACAAAGGAATATAGAAGGAAGTTGAGGATAATGCAGAGGCAGGTTAGACTGACTACATAGAGTCTGATGAATGTAGCTGGGCTGATACAGATGAAGAGGAGGATGTCACAGGTGGGAGGAGGAAGCCAAAATTTCCTCCTTATAATCCTCAAAGTAGCAAATTTATTTTTGTTGTTGGTATGACCTTTGAAAGTGCAACTCAATTTAAAAATGCTTTGACCAGATATTCCATAACTGAAAGATATGAGTTGAAGTATACTAAGAATTCTAAAGAATATGTCAGAGCTAGATGTAGGAAACCAAAATGTCTGGTATATTTTAGGTTCAAAAGATAGTAAATCACATGTCTTCAAGTTATTGCAATGACAGGTGACCATGAATGTGGTTTAGTGAATAAGATAAGGAGGCTAAGTTATAAAAAACTGGTTGATTTTGTTTTGCAGAAGTTTGATAATGTTCCAAGTATCAAATTGGTTGATTTACAGAGTTTAGTGAAAAATGAGCTAAAGTTAGATGTGAATTTGGTGCAATGTTGGAGAGCGAAGGCCATAGTGTATGAAAAAATGAAGGGGAATGCAGTAGGACAATTTGAAAAACTTTGTAGATATGTGTTGGAGATAAGAAAAGGAAACTCTGAAAATAGTGCCATTCTAGAAACCAATGAAGACCACACTTTCAAAAGGATATACATCTCATTCAGTGCATGTAAAAGGGGCTTTTTGGCTGGATGTAGAAGAGTTATTGGAGTGGATGGAGCCTTCTTAAAAGGGGTGGTCAAAGGAGAAGTTTTGGCAGCTGTGGGAGAGATGGAAACAATTAGATGTTTCCATTGGTATGGGGAGTGGTGACAGTTGAGAATAAAGAAAACTGGATGTGGTTCATTGAACGGATTCAGATGGACTTACAAATTGGCAAAGGCTTAGGATGTACTTTTGTTTCAGATCAACAAAAGATAACATGCATTCTTTTTGATAAATTATGTTTCCATTAGTATGCTGTTGTTGAATTTATAAGTATAAGTTATGGTTAAGTTATTGTAACATGCATTCTTATTTTTTTAGGGATTGATTCCTGCTCTTTTTGAGCTAATGCCTGATGCTGGAATTAGGTGGTGTGATAGACATTTACTGTCCAATTGGAAGAAAAATTTAAGAGGAAAAGAATTTGAGAAGCATTTATAGTCATGTGCGAAGGCAACAAATGAAGCTCAATACATGCAAAGGATGGCAGATCTAGCAGAGATTTCAAAAGATGCTCATGCACTATAAGAAAATAACGATTTATAAATGGAATTTAGAAATGGAATTTTCCGTTTCTAAATTTAAAAACGGAATTGCGACGGATTAGAAACGGAATCGCGAATTTGCTACGAGATTTTAGAAATGGAAACAAAATCCGTTGCTAAATGTTTGGAGAGTAGGCGACAGAATTAGAAAGAGATTTAGCGACCGATATTGAAATGGACATGAATTCCGTTGCTAAATTATTGCGGAAACATTGGCGCCAACATATAGAGTGGGAAATAGCGACAGAATTTTCCGTTTCTAAATAGCGACGGAAAAATTCCGCAACTAAATAGAAATGAAATTGAAATCTGTTTCTAATTCTAGCATTTAGTGACGAAAATTTAAGCCGTTTCTAATTATACTTTTAGCGACGGACTTTTCCATTTCAAAATTGATACGGAATTTATTAACGTAAATTAAAAAATTTTCTTAAAAAAATATAGCGACGGAATCGCGTTCCGTAGCTAAAATTAGCGACGGAATCGAGTTCCGTAGCTAAAATTAGCGACGGAATCGCGTTCCGCATCTAAATTTAGCGACGGAATCGCGTTCCGTTTCTAATTCCGTTTCAATTTGAGCTAATTTTTTAAAAAATATCTAATATAAATTTCAAATTATATTATTATATTTTCTAATAAATTAGCTAAAAAAATATTATTAAAAATATTATAATATTTTGTAAGAGAGTATATATACTTAGTTACAAAATTTATTGCATGTATTTAACTATTTTATTTTATTTTCAATTTTTTTTATTTTGTAATTCTAAATTTAAATGAGTATATTTTACTAGTAAAAATGAACTAAAATTATATTTTAAAAATTTAAATTTGAACTATAATATAAATTTAAAAATTTAAATGTTTGAAATTTATTATTGATATTTAAAAAAAAAATAGAAACAATTTGAAATAGAATAATAATATACTTCTAAAATTAGAAACGGAACGCAATTCTGTTGCTATTCCGTTTCTAAATTTAGAAACGTAACACGATTCCGGTTCTAAATTTAGAAATGGATCGCGATTCTATTTCTAAATTTAGCAACAGAACGCGATTCCATTTCTAAAGTTAGCAACGGAATCAGATTCCGTTTCTAAATTTAGCAACAGAATCGCATTCCATTTCAATTTGAGCTACTTTTTTAAAAAATATCTAATATAAATATCTAATTATATTATTATATGTTCTAATAAATTAGCTAATAAAATATTATTAAAATTATTATAATATTTTGTAAGAGAGCATATATACTTAGTTACAAAAGTTATTGCATGTATTTAACTATTTTATTTTATTGTCAATTTTTTTATTTTGTAATTCTAAATTTAAATGAATATATTTTACTAGAAAAAATGAACTAAATTTATATTTTAAGAATTTAACTTTGAACTGTAATATAAATTTAAAAATTTTAGAAATTTATTATTGATATTTTTAAAAAAATAGAAAAAAATTGAAATGGAATAATAATCTACTTCTAAAATTAGAAACGGAACGTGATTCCGTTTCCATTCCATTTCTAAATTTAGAAACGGAACGCGATTCCATTTCTATTCCGTAGCTAAATTTAGAAACGGATCGCGATTCCGTTTCTAAATTTAGCTACGGAACGCGATTCCGTTTCTACATTTAGCTATGGAACGTGATTCCGTTTCTAAATTTAGAAACGAAATCGGATTCCGTTTGTAAATATAGTGACGAAATCACGTTCCATTTTAATTTGAGCTAATTTTAAAAAAAATATCTAATTATATTATTATATGTTCTAATAAATTAGCTAATAAAATATTATTAAAATTGTTATAATATTTTGTAAGAGAGCATATATACTTAGTTACAAAAGTTATTGAATGTATTTAACTATTTTATTTTATTTTCAATTTTTTTATTTTGTAATTCTAAATTTAAAGGAATATATTTTACTAGTAAAAATGAACTAAAATTATATTTTGAAAATTTAGCTTTGAAGTATAATATAAATTTAAAAATTGAAATTTTAGAAATTTATTATTGATATTTAAAAAAAAAAAGAAAAAAATTGAAATGGAATAATAATCTACTTCTAAAATTAGAAACGGAAAGCGATTCTGTTTCTAAATTTAGAAATAGAACGCGATTCGTTGCTAAATTTAGAAACGGATCACGATTCTGTTTCTAAATTTAGAAACGGATCGAGATTTCATTTTTAAATTTAGCTACGGAACGTGATTCCGTTTCTATATTTAGCTACGGAATAGGATTCCGTTTCTAAATTTAGCGACTGAATCGCGTTCCATTTCAATTTAAGCTAATTTGTAAAAAAATATCTAATATAAATATCTAATTACATTATTATATTTTCTAATAAATTTGTAACATCCGTGTCCTAGAACTGGATTACTGTTTATTAATAACAATTAAGGATTTTATTATTTTAGTTAATTAATGATGATGATTGGAGTTAATTAGTATTATTTGGAGATGTATTATTTTATCATTTGAGTTAATATTA
>CATIWO010026272.1:0-27060 GCA_949673435.1 Macaranga tanarius | reverse complement strand
GACCATCCCATATGGGGTGATAGAGTGGTGCTGGAGGTATCTACCATCTTGAAGGCACACTCAACATTAGCTTGGATGGAGTTTATCACTCATCGGTCGGTTTACATTATGAGCTAACACTATGGTATGGTTCTCTTGCAGTTATAGAAAAGTGGATACAAATAAGAGAACACCTCAGTAATAATGGTTGAGTTAGAAATCATGCAAACAACTCTCTATACCTTGGCAAGGTCATCGCCAAGAACAACAGTGGGTGGCTAGTATTAAGACTACACTTGAAACTAGTTGGACACAAGTCAACAAACTGAACGGTGCACTTAGCCTTGATAGATGAAGGCAACAATTAGCAAGATTCTTAGGCACAACATCACCACCACACATTAAACAACAAGCCATGTACTTGCCATGGTGAGGAATATCAAACTTAGTTATCATAAATGAAGGCTCAAATACGCTCTTGATGATTTCAGCCGCTGAGGGTTGTTCCTGGTAAGCCTTCTTAGATGAGATGACAACAAAAACATTTAATTTGGCAATAGAAACAAAAAAAAAAAGAAAGTAAAACAATACATAAGGAAGATTGTTACAATACAAGTGGCAGCAAGGTGAATATTGGTGAGTGCACATCTGATTGTTGGGGTGGAATTGCCCAATAAAGTAAAATATTTGCTTTCCAATTAACCTGCATGTTTTATATACAATAATTCTAATCCTCAACTAATGATTTTGTGCACAAAAAATCAATATAAATTAAGCAAGCATAGCATAGGATGATGAATCCCCATATAATAATGGCTTATTGACATTTCATAAATAAAGTGAATAAATGCAAAAGGCAAATATTACTTACCCAGTAAGGGAACAAATGAAAATCTGGACCAACAGATGCTTGGTAATCTTTGGTCTTATTTCCTACATTAAAAAAAGGAAAAAAATTCATTAATTAACAGCAATCATAATAACTAATTATATTCATTAGATGTATATAAGTTGCCCAAGGAACACGTGTATAATTGAAAAGCATACCAAATAAAACATGCAAAAAATCAAAAGGTTTATCTTCTTAAAATGCTCATTGATGCAAAAGCCTTTCTTGTGTCAAGTTGAGAGGAAAAGAGAAGCTTTACATTTTCCTAACAGAGGCCATTGAAAAAAAAGGATAAACTTTCAGTTCCACAAGAAAATTTAGCCAAATAATAATTTTAATTTCAAATGATATTGATTACTATTAGCCTCCATTGTGCTTTACATTAAGAATAATAGCTAGACAACAATAATTCAAAAAACAAACAAAGCTAAACTACTAACAAAAATAAACAAATAAGAAGAAAAAGAGTACCTTATAGACGTAGGGTTGAAACAAAGTCGAGAAAATAGGGATTAGTAATGAATTTTAGTTTAGTTTGCTCATCTAGCAATTTTTACTGATTAAAATAGAGAAAATAGGGATTAGTAATCAAAACTTGGTTGGTGTGAATCTGCAAGCGTACATAATCATTGCTAGTTATAAATTAAGATATCATCCCACATAAATTGCAAATTAAGTACTAAAATACTAAATGCACTTGTTTGTTTAAACATCAAATTTTTAGGTTAAAAATTTAAACAAAATTAATCAAATTAAAGGTTAGGGTTCTTATACTCAATTAAACCATTTCTTAAAATTAATTAAACATCTAAGCTAACCTTGATTCATTTTGAAAGCATCTTTTGAATCATAGATTTCCTCTCAGATAAACCTATAATTGACTGAGTGAAATGAACACTAAGTTTTACAGCTCTCACTAACTAAGTGTTTCTTAAACCCAATATTTAACCACAACTTTTAATCAATATTAGTAACCTAAATGTCTCTCAACTAAGTAAGCAACTAATACGTTATTATTTAAATCCAATAGAACCTATCTCTCAATTAAGTTCTAAAGTATGAATTTAATCTAAAGGTGATCAATCCTAAGATGACATTAAATACAACAATAACCAACGAATCAAGATCAACAACTCAGAATTAATCATAATATGCACATAGTTAAAATGAGCTAAGAACCCTAAAAAAGAATTTAGCTACTCATAATGAAAGATAAAGAAAGAGATGAAGTATAGAAGACAAATCCAATCATTATAAAAATAAAAAGAGTTAGCAAAGAAAACCCCCTTTACAAATGATGTAAGGAAGCTCCTCCTCTTCACAACTTCAAACAAATTCTATCTTCTATTATGAGTAAAAATAAAAACTAACAAAAGAAAAATTGTTCAAATGATTCTTAAAAATGACAAAAGATATCACCCAAATGATCTAATGGCTGTCCTATTTACAACCCTAGCTGTTAAGGTTATTAAAAACCTTTCAACCCTATCTAATCTCATATATAGCTTAAAAGATAAGCTTGATCTTATCCGATCATTAGATTCAAATCTCCTTCTGATAGGCTATCATCATACTGAGCATGGCCATGCAAGAAATGCATACAGCCATGTACTACTGCTGATCTGCTTGTCATTGAGTCAGGCATGACCATGCAAAAATGACACACGGCCGTGCACTACTGGCTGCGAGAAACCCCCTTTTTTGATATGTGTCTCTACTTAAATCTTATCTTTCTCTTGATCAATTCTCTCTAACTCTTTCCAATGCATCCTACATCTAAAAACTAAATAAAAATTATCTTTATTCAAACAAAAATCAAATAAATCCTAACAACTAGACAAATTTACTAAAATCAACTACATTATCTAAAAATCAAATGAATATGTAACTAAATAAATAAAATAAAGTGTTCAAAATAAGATTTTTTCACACTTATTAAATTTCCCTAGTCTGTGCTTATCCTCAAGCAAAATAAGAAAATAACCTATTTATATAAAGAATCAAAATCATTAACTGTTTTTAACTTGACTAACTATTCTATTCTTTCTTTAATATAAAGTTTATGTACTAAAAATCAAAACAACAACTCAAGGTCAAGGATATAATCATTACCATGTGAAGAGCAAACTCTTCCATTGAATTCATGAAAAAGAATAATCAACACTCAAGAAAAACAAAAGTAAATAGGAATTATCTCACACTTAGGCAGTCTAAGTCATATTCAAACAATTAAAAGGCCCTCAATTTATTTCTTCAAAGTTTTTCCAATCTCAATATCCCCCACCTTTCTCATATTAATCAGTGTGGATACTTCTAAAAAGGGTCATTTGGATACTCTTACTCTAATATAGAGCATTGGAGTAGATTAACGAGTGCGTTTTACGCTCGATCTCATTGAATTTATTTATTTTTATTTTTTTTATAGAAGACAAGAGTGCCTAAATACATGTGAACTACACTAAGAGAAGAGATTTAATTCCCACTGACAATCATCTTTCTCAAATATCAAACATTATAGTTCAATCGTTCAATGAAACAGTAAGCATTAAGTTTATTAGAAATTAAATATCCTCAACCATAAGTTATTCTTCTAACTTAAAAGTCAAAACAAAACATTAAAGGAAGATTATCACACTTATTCAAGAAAAATAATTCTAATGACAAAAACTCTTTATAAGAATAGGTTCAAAAACTCAAGTATAGGTGCCTTATTCATGCAAACATCTAATTATGCAAACAAATAAAAATAAAAGCAAAAGGGAAAGTATACTTCCCTATTTGGATGCACTTGAAGGTGAAGTGAGTGGGACAATGAATTCAGTCAGTGTTCTCGTAGGTCTCTTCACTACTTTGCATTGAGAGAGTTGATGTTTCAGTTCTTCAAATTGGGCTGTTAACTTTTCCATCTGCGCATCACGCCTCCTTACACAACCTTTAAATTTAGTCGACAAGTCCATAATCATGGTCCTAATCCTTTGGTTTAAATAATTTGTCAACTCTTATACCTTTTTTTCGACTCTCCCACACCTTTCCTCAGCTCTCATTCTTTTTCCCAATCTAGCTGCTCCAATTTTCTTTCTCGATTGAGCTTTTTGAGACTCGGCATCCTCTTTTTCCTGGCTGACATCCTTAAACTATTCTATAGCTTTTGGGAGAGGAACTTCGCCCATTCTCAATGCATTTTTATGAAGCATGTAGCATCTTCAAGAATCAACCTCCTCTAATGTTCCCCAATTAGTGATGATCTCAGCTCGTAGGAGAAATATTCATCAAGCACTTCAGGTTCCGCTAGCTCAAACCCGTATCTAGTAACTTTATCCGGTGTAAAAAATATGGCTAGGCCCGTGGCAATATGGCCCATCGATATCACTGCTTTTCTAGCCTGTACAACACGCCACATCGAATAAAAAACAAAATAGGCACTATTCACCCTAGTGTTTATGTACATACACCATAACAAAAATAACTCATCGGGAAAAACCTTTGTGTTGTCCGTTCTTCCAAAGATTGGGTGTGACATGAATTTGTGCATTAATGAGCATGAGTGACTCTTTATCAAACCACTAGTCAGAATATATCCATCCTAATTCTTATCCCCACTAGTCATTTCTGACCAAAATGAACTCATGTTAAATTCAGGTGGAGGTTGACAGATACCTCCCCGAGAAAAGTCAAAGATATCGGTAATCAGGTCATAATCAAAATTGTATCCAAAATAAAACACGTAAAAAATTAAAAGGTTTATCTTCTTGAACACTCATTGATGTAAAAGCCTTTCTTGTTTCAAATTGAGAGGAGAAGAGAGGCCACTGAAAAAAAAGAACAAAATTTCAGTTCCATAAGAAAATTCAGTTCTAAACAAAATGACAAACCTTACGTCTATAATCTTAATTTCAAATGACACTGATTACTATTAGCCTCCATTGTGCTTTGTATTAAGAATAATTGCTAAACAAAAATAATTCAAAAAACAAACAAAGCTAAGCTACTAACAGAAATAAAGAAATAAGAAGAAGAAGAGTACCTTATAGACGTAAGGTTGAAACAAAGTCGAGAAAATAAGGATTAGTAATGAATTTTATTTTACTTTGCTCATCCAGTGATTTTCACTACCAAAAGAAAACCACATGAGAAAATAGTAAGATAAATGAAATAGAGTTCAAAGTATATGTATATTATAATTAATGGCCACAAATAATGAGACGCAAGCAAGCTGATTTTTGATTGTAAAAGATAGAATACGAAATTAGTTGATTAATTGACATAAATGTATAAAAGGTATTGATGTTTTAATATGGGTTCTTAAAGATATGGACCAAAAAGATATCTCTTAAGAGAAAGAGTGAGAAGAAGAAGAAGAACTAATTGCACTGGCCCTTTCAAGGGTTGTCGACTAATATAGCAGAGGAGAAGCACCACCTCTTTTAAGTGTCGCAGACTGACCAACCATAGGAGATTAGGTTAAGGAAGATGAGCATAAAGAGACATATGGCAAATGAAATAATCATATATATATATATATTAAATTAGATTATGACTTTTAATAAAAAATAAGGGTTTTTAAAATATTTTTAATAGAAAAATATTGTGAATTTTTAGAATTCAACACATCAGTATTAAGAGTAAAATATTGAATTATGAAAAGGGACACGTGTTAGAATTTGAGTTTAATAATTTTAAGGCTCAGATATCAAACGTAGTAATCATAAATGAAGGCTCAAATGCGCTCTTGATGATTTCAGCCGCCGGGGGTTGTTCCTGGTAAGCCTAGATGACAGTAAAAATATTTAATTTGGCAACAGAAATAAAAAAATGAATGTAAAATAATACCTAAGGAAGATTGTAAGAGTACAAGTGGCAGTACAGTGAATATTGGTGAGTGCACATCTGATTGTTGGGGTGGAAATGCCCAATAAAGTAAAATACTTGCTTTCCAATTAACCTGCAAGTTTTACATACAATAATTCTGATCCTCAACCGATAATTTTGTGCATAAAAAATCAACATAAATTAAGCAAGCATAGCGTAGGATGATAAATCCCCATCTAATCATGGCTTATTACCATTTCATAAATAAAGTAAATAGATGCAGAAGGCAAATATTACTTACCTAGTAAGGGAACATATGAAAATCTGGACCAATAGATGCGTGGTAATCTTTAGTCTTATTTCCTACATTAAAAAAAGAAAAAATTCATTAATTAACAGCAATCATAATAACTAATTACATTCATTAGATGTATATAAGTTGCCCAAGAAACATGTGTACAATTTAAAAGCATACTAAATAAAACACGCAAAAAATCAAAAGTTTCATCTTCTTGAATTCTCATTGATGCAAAAGCCTTTCTTATTTCAACTTGAGAGGAGAAGAGAAGATTTACATTTTCCTAACACAGGCCATTGAAAAAAAGTGACAAACTTTCAGTTCCATAGGAAAATTTAGCCAAATAATAATCTTAATTTCAAATGATACTAATTATGATTAGCCTTCATTGTGCTTTGCATTAAGAATAATAGCTAAACAACAATAATTCAAAAAACAAACAAAGCTAAGCTACTAATAGAAAAAAAAGAAATAACAAGAAAAAGAGTGCCTTATAGACGCAAGGTTTAAAAAGAGTCGAGAAAATAGGGATTAGTAATGAATTTTAGTTTAGTTTGCTCATCCAGTGATTTTCACTACTAAAAGAAAACAATATGAGAAAATCGTAAGATAAATCAAATAAAGTTCAAAGTATATATAGATAATCATTAATGGCCACAAATAATGAGATGCAAGTAAATTGATTATTCCTTGTAAAAGACAGAATACGAAATCAGTTGATTAATTGAAATAAATGTATAAAAGGTACCGATGATTTAATATGGGTTCTTAGAGATATAGACCAAAAAGAGATCTCATAAGAGAGAGTGAGAAAAAGAAGAAGAACTAATAGCACTGGCCCTTTCAAGCGACACCGACCGATATAGCAAAGGAGAATCACTGCCTCTTTCAAGCGTCGCTCACTTAGTAACCATGAAAGATTAGGTTAAAGAAGCTGAGCATAAGAGACGTATGGAAAATGAAATAATCATCTATATATATTGAATTAGATTATGACTTTTAATAATAAAATAACGGGTTTTTAAATATTTTTAATAGAAAAATATTATGAATTTTTAGAATTCAACACATCAGTATTTAGAGTAAAATACTGAATTATGAGAAGGGACACATGTTAAAATTCGAGCTTAATGATTTTAAGGCTCAGATATCAAACTTAGTTATCACAAATGAAGGCTCAAATGCACTCTTAATGATTTCAGCTGTTGGGGGTTGTTCCTGGTAAGCCTTCTTAGATGAAATGATAGCAAAAATATTTAATTGGGCAACAAAAACAAAACAAAATGAATGTAAAACAATCCCTAAGGAAGATTGTTAGAATAGAAGTGGTAGCAAGGTGAATATTGGTGAGTGCACATCTGATTGTTAGGGTGGAATTCCCAATAAAGTAAAATATTTTCTTTCCAGTTAACCTGTATGTTTTACATACGATAATTTTGATCCTTAACCGATGATTTTGTGCATAAAAATCAACATAAATTAAGCAAGCATAGCATAGGATGATGAATCCCCATCTAATCATGGTTTATTGACATTTCTCAAATAAAGTAAATAGATGCATAAAGTAAATATTACTTATCCAGTAAGGGAACATATGAAAATCTGGACCAATAGATGGTTGGTAATCTTTGGTTTTATTTCCTATATTAAAAAAAAAGAAAAAATTCATTAATTAACAGCAATCACAATAACTAATTACATTCATTAGACGTATATAAGTTGCCCAAGAAACATGTGCATAATTTAAAATCATACTAAGTAAAACATGCAAAAAATCAAAAGGTTCATCTTCTTGAATGCTCATTGATGCAAAAGCCTTTCTTGTTTCAACTTGAGAGTAGAAGAGAAGCTTTACATTTTCCTAATAGAGGCCACTGAAAAAAAGACAAACTTTCAGTTCCACAAGAAAATTTATCTAAATAATAATCTTAACTTCAAATGATACTGATTACGATTAGCCTCCATTGTGCTTTGCATTAAGAATAATAGCTAAACAACAATAATTTAAAAAACAATCAAAGCTAAGCTACTAACATAAATAAAGAAATAAGAAGAAAAAGAGTACCTTATAGGCACAAGGTTGAAATAGAGTCGAGAAAATAGGGATTTATAATGAATTTTGGTTTAGTCTACTCATCCAGCAATTTTCACTACCAAAAGAAAACCACATGAGAAAATAGTAAGATAAATCAAGTAAAATTCAAAGTATATGTAGATAATCATTAATGGCCATAAATAATGAGATGCAAGCAAGTTGATTATTGATTGTGAGAGACAGAATACAAAATCAGTTGATTAATTGAAATAAATGTATAAAAGGTACTGATACTTTAATATGGGTTTGTAGAGATATGGACCAAAAAGAGATCTCTTAAGAGAAAGAGTGAGAAGAAGAAGAACTAATTACACTGGCCCTTTCATGCATCGCCGACTGATATAGCAGAGGAGAATCACCGCCTCTTTCAAGTGTCGTCGATTGAGCAACCATAGAAGATTAGGTTAAGGAAGCTGAGCATAAAGAGACATATAGCAAATGAAATAATCATCTATATATATTGAATTAGATTATGACTTTTAATAAAAAAATAAAAGTTTTTAAAATATTTTTAATAGAAAAATATTGTGAATTTTTAGAATTCAACACATCAGTATTTAAAGTAAAATAATGAATTATGAGAAGGGACACGTGTTAAAAATTGGGTTTAATGATTTTAAGGCTCAGATATCAAACTTAGTTATCATAAATGAAGGTTCAAATGCGTTCTTGATGATTTCAGCCGCTGGGAGTTGTTCCTGGTAAGCCTTTTTAGATGAGATGACAGCAAAACATTTAATTTGGCAACAGAAACAAAAAAAATGAATGTAAAACAATACCTAAGGAAGATTGTAAGAGTATAAGTTGCAGTAAGGAGAATATTGGTGAGTGCACATCTGATGGTTAGGGTGGAAATGCCCAATAAAGTAAAATATTTGCTTTCCAGTTAACTTGCATATTTTACACACAATAATTCTGATCTTCAATCGATGATTTTGTGCATAAAAAATCAACATAAATTAAGCAAGTATAGCATAGGATGATGAATCCCCATCTAATCATGGCTTATTGACATTTCATAAATAAAGTAAATATATGCAGAAGGTAAATATTACTTACCTAGTAAAGGAACATATGAAAATCTGGACCAATAGATGCATGGTAATCTTTGGTCTTATTTCCTACATTAAAAAAAAGAAAAAATTCATTAATTAACAGTAATCACAATAGCTAATTACATTCATTAGACGTATATAAGTTGCCCAAGAAATATGTATACAATTTAAAAGCATACCAAATAAAACACTTAAAAAGTCAAAAGGTTCATCTTCTTGAATGCTTATTAATGCAAAAGCCTTTCTTGTTTCAACTTTAGAGGAGAAGAGATGATTTATATTTTCCTAATAGAGGCCACTGAAAAAAAGAACAAACTTTCAATTCCACAGGAAAATTTAGCCAAATAATAATCTTAGTTTCAAATGATACTGATTACGATTAGCCTCTATTATGCTTTGCATTAAGAATAATACCTAAACAACAATAATTCAAAAAACAAACAAAGGTAAGATACTAATAGAAATAAAGAAATAAGAAGAAAAAAAGTACCTTATAGATGTAAGGTTGAAACATAGTCGAGAAAATAGGGATTAGTAATGAATTTTAGCTTAGTTTGCTCTTCCAGCGATTTTCATTCCTAAAAGAAAACCAAATGAGAAAATGGTAAGATAAATCAAATAAAGTTCAAAGTATATGTAGATAATCATTAATGGCCACAAATAATGAGACGCAAGTAAATTGATTTTTGATGGTAAAAGACAGAATACGAAATCAGTTGATTAATTGAAATAAATGTATAAAAGGTACTGATGTTTTAATATGGGTGTTTTTTAGCAATATGGACCAAAAAGAGATCTCTTAATAGAAAGAGTGAGAAGAAGAAGAATTAATTGCGCTGGCCCTTTCAAGCATCGCCGACCGATATAGCAGAGGAGAAGCACCGCATCTTTCAAGCATCGCTGACTAAGCAACTATAGGAGATTAGGTTAAGGAAGCTGAGCATAAAGAGACATATGGCAAATGAAATAATTATCTATATATATTGAATTAGATTATGACTTTTAATAATAAAATAAGGGTTTTAAAAATATTTTTAATAGAAAAATATTGTGAATTTTTAGAATTCAACAGATCAGCATTTAGAGTAAAATATTAAATTATGAGAAGAGGCACGTGTTAAAATTTGAGCTTAAAGATTTTAAGGCTCAGATATCAAACTTAGTTATCATAAATGAAGGCTCAAATGCGCTCTTGATGATTTCAGCTGCTGGGGGTTGTTCCTGGTAAGCCTTCTTAGATCAGATAACAACAAAAATATTTAATTTGGCAACAAAAATGAAAAAAAAGGATCTAAAACAATCCTTAAGGAAGATTGTGAGAATAGAAGTAGCAGCAAAGTGAATATTAGTGAGTGCACATCTGATTGTTAAGATGGAATTGCCCAATAAAGTAAAATATTTGCTTTTCAGTTAACCTGTATGTTTTACATACAATAATTTTGATCCTTAACCGATGATTTTGTGCATAAAAAATCAACATAAATTAAGCAAGAATAGCATAAGATGATGAATCCCCATCTAATCATGGTTTATTAATATTTTTTAAATAAAGTAAATAGATGCAGAAGGAAAATATTAATTACCCAGTAAGGGAACATATGAAAATTTGGACCAACAGATGCTTGGTAATCTTTGGTTTTATTTCCTACATTAAAAAAAAATCATTAATTAACCGCAATCACAATAACTAATTACATTCATTAGACGTATATAAGTTACCCAAGAATCATGTGCATAATTTAAAAGCATACCAAATAAAACACGCAAAAAATCAAAAGGTTCATCTTCTTAAATGCTCATTGAAGCAAAAGCCTTTCTTGTTTCAAGTTGAGAGGAGAAGAGAAGCTTTACATTTTCCTAACAAAGGCCACTAAAAAAAAAGACAAACTTTCAATTCCACAAGAAAATTTAGCCAAATAATAATCTTAATTTCAAATGATACTGATTACGATTAGCCTCCATTGTGCTTTGCATTAAGAATAATAGCTAAACAACAATAATTTAAAAAACAAACAAAGCTAAGCTACTAACATAAATAAAGAAATAAGAAGAAAAAGAGTACCTTATAGACATAAGGTTAAAACAGAGTCGAGAAAATAGGGATTAGTAATGAATTTTAGTTTAGTTTGCTCATCCAGCAATTTTCACTATCAAAAGAAAACCATATGAGAAAATAGTAAGATAAATCAAATAAAGTTCAAAGCATATGTAGATAATCATTAATGGCCATAAATAATGAGATGCAAGCAAGTTGATTATTGATTGTAAAAGACAGAATACAAAATCATTTGATTAATTGAAAAAAATGTATAAAAGGTACTGATGTTTTAATATGGGTTCTTAAAGATATGGACCAAAAAGAGATCTCTTAAGAGAAAGAGTGAGAAGAAGAAGAAGAACCAATTGCACTGGCCCTTTCAAGCGTCACTGACTGATATAGCAGAGGAGAAGCACCGCCTCTTTCATACGTCACTCACTGAGCAACCATAGGAGATTATGTTAAGGAAGCTGAGCATAAATAGATGTATGGCAAATGAAATAATCATCTACATATATTGAATTAGATTATGACTTTTAAAAATAAAATAAGGGTTTTTTAAATATTTTTAATAGAAAAATATTATGAATTTTTAGAACTCAACACATCACTATTCAGAGTAAAATACCGAATTATGAGAAGGGACACATGTTAAAATTTGGACATAATAATTTTAAGGCTCAGATATCAAACTTAGTTATCATAAATGAAGGCTCAAATGCACTCTTGATGATTTCAGCTGCTGGGGGTTGTTCCGGGTAAGCCTTCTTAGATGAGATGATAGTAAAAATATTTAATTTAGCAACAAAAACAAAAAAAATGAATGGAAAATAATCCCTAAGGAAGATTATAAGAATAAAAGTGGCAGCAAAGTTAATATTGGTAAGTGCACATCTGATTGCTGGGGTAGAATTGCCTAATAAAGTAAAATATTTGCTTTCCAGTTAACCTGCATATTTTACATACAATAATTCTGATCCTTAACCGATGATTTTGTGCACAAAAAATCAGCATAAATTAAGCAAGTATAGCATAGGATGATGAATCCCTATCTAATCATGGCTTATTGACATTTCTTAAATAAAGTAAATAAATGCAGAAGGCAAATATTACTTACCCAATAAGGGAACATATGAAAATCTGGACCAATAGATGTTTGGTAATCTTTGGTTTTATTTCCTCTATTAAAAAAAATTCATTAATTAACAGTAATCACAATAACTAATTACATTCATTAGACGTATATAAGTTGCCCAAGAAACATGTATATAGTTTAAAATCATACCAAATAAAACACGCAAAAAATCAAAAGGTTCATCTTCTTGGATGCTCATTGATGCAATAACCTTTCTTATATCAAGTTGAGAGGAGAATAGATGCTTTATATTTTCCTAATAGAGGCCATTGAAAAAAAAGGACAAACTTTCAGTTCTATAAGAAAATTAAGCCAAATACTAATCTTAATTTCAAATGATACCGATTACAATTGGCCTTCATTGTGTTTTAAATTAAGAATAGTAGCTAACCAACAATAATTCAAAAAAAAAACAAAGCTAAGCTACTAACAAAAATAAAGAAATAAGAAGAAGAAGAGTACCTTATAGACGTAAGGTTAAAATAAAGTCAGAAAAATAGGGATTAGTAATCAATTTCAGTTTAGTTTGCTCATCCAGTGATTTTCACTGCCAAAAGGAAACCATATGAGAAAATAGTAAGATAAATCAAATAGAGTTCAAAGTATATGTAGATAATCATTAATGGGCATAAATAATAAGATGCAAGCAAGTTGATTATTAATTGTAAAAGAAAGAATACAAAGTCAGTTGATTAATTTAAATAAATGTATCAAAGGTACTAATATTTTAATGTAGGTTCTTAGAGATATGGACCAAAAAGAGATCTCTTAAGAGAAAGAGTGAGAAGAAGAAGAAGAACCAATTGCACTGGCCCTTTCAAGCATCGCTGACCAATATAGCAGAGGAGAAGCACCGCCTCTTTCAAGCGTCGTCGACCGAGCAACCATAGGAGATTAGGTTAAGGAAGCTGAGCATAAAGAGACATCTGGCAAATGAAATAATCATCTATGTATATTAAATTAGATTATGACTTTTAATAATTAAATAAGGGTTTTTAAAATATTTTTAATAGAAAAATATTGTGAATTTTTAGAATTCAACACATCAGCATTCAGAGTTAAATACTGAATTATGAGAATTGACACGTGTTAAAATTTAGGTTTACAAATTTTAAGGCTCAGATATCAAACTTAGTTATTATAAATGAAGGCTCAAATGCACTCTTGATGATTTCAGCCGCTGGGGGTTGTTCCTGGTAAGCCTTCTTAAATGCGATAATAGTAAAAACATTTAATTTGGTAATAGAAACAAAAAAAAATGTAAAACAATCCTTAAGAAAGATTATAAGAATACAAATGGTAGTAAGGTAAATATTGGTGAGTGCATATCTGATTGTTGGGGTAGAATTGCTAAATAAAGAAAAATATTTTCTTTCCAGTTAACCTGCATGTTTTATATACAATAATTCTGATCCTCAACCGATGATTTTGTGCATAAAAAATCAACATAAATTAAGCAAGCATAGCATAAGATGATGAATCCCAATCTAATCATGGTTTATTGACATTTTATAAATAAAGTATATAGCTGCATAAGGTAAATATTACATACCTAGTAAGGGAACATATGAAAATCTCGACCAACAGATGCTTGGTAATCTTTGGTCTTATTTCGTACATTAAAAAAAAGAAAAAATTCATTAATTAACAGCAATCACAATGCCTAATTACATTCATTAGATGTATATAAGTTACCTAAGAAACATATGCATAATTTAAAAGCATACAAAAAAAAACACGCAAAAAAGTAAAGGTTCATCTTCTTGAATGCTCATTGATGCAAAAGCCTTTCTTGTTTCAAGTTGAGAGGAGAAGAGAAGCTTTACATTTTCCTAACATAGGCCATTAAAAAAAAGAACAAATTTTCAGTTCCACAAGAGAATTTAGCCAAATAATAATCTTAATTTCAAATGATACTGATTATGATTAGCCTTCATTGTGCTTTGCATTAAGAATAATAGCTAAACAACAATAATTTAAAAAATAAAAAAGTTAAGCTACTAACAGAAATAAATAAATAGGAAGAAAAAGAGTACCTTATAGTCGTAAGGTTGAAACAGAGTTGAGAAAATAGGGATTAGTAATGAATTTTAGTTTAGTTTGCTCATCCAACAATTTTTACTACCAAAAGAAAACCACATGAGAAAATGGTAAGATAAATCAAATAAAGTTCAAAGTATACGTAGATAATCATATTGAAATAAATGTATAAAAGGTACTGATGTTTTAATATGGGTTCTTAAAGATATGGACTGAAAAGAGATCTCTTAAGAGAAAGAGTGGGAAAATGAGGAAGAACCAATTGCACTGGCCCTTTCAAGCATTGCCGACCGATATAGCAAAGGAGAAGCACCGCCTCTTTGAAGCGTCATCGACTGGGCAACCATAGGAGATTAGGTTAAGGAAGCTGAGTATAAAGAGACGTATGGCAAATGAAATAATCATATATTTATATTGAATTAGATTATGACTTTTAATAATAAAATAACAGTTTTTTAAATATTTTTAATAGAAAAGTATTATGAATTTTTAGAATTCAACACATCAGTATTCAGAGTAAAATACTGAATTATGAGAAGGGATACATGTTAAAATTTGGGCTTAATGATTTTAAGGCTCAGATATCAAACTGAGTTATGATAAATGAAGGATCAAATGCGCTCTTGATGATTTCAGCCGTTGGGAGTTGTTCCTAGTAAGCCTTCTTAGATGAGATGACTGCAAAAATATTTAATTTGGCAACAGAAAGAAAAAAATGAATGTAAAACAATCCCTAAGGAAGATTGTGAGAATAAAAGTGGCAGCAAGGTGAATATTGGTGTGCACATCTGATTGTTGGGGTGAAATTGCCCAATAAAGTAAAATATTTGCTTTCCACTTAACCTGCATGTTTGCCTTACAATAATTGTGATCCTCAACCGATAATTATGTGCACAAAAAATCAACATAAATTAAGCAAGCATAGCATAGGATGATGAATCCCTATCTAATCCTGGCTTATTGATATTTCTTAAATAAAATAAATAGATGCATAAGGCATATATTACTTATCCAGTAAGGGAATATATGAAAATCTGGACCAACGGATGCTTGGTAATCTTTGGTTTTATTTTCTATATGAAAAAAGAAAAAATTCGTTAATTAATAGTAATCAAAATAACTAATTACATTCATTAAACGTATCTAAGTTGCCTAAGAAACATGTGTATAATTTAAAAGCATACCAAATAAAACATGCAAAAAATCAAAAGGCTCATCTTCTTAAATGCTCATAGATGCAAAAGCCTTTCTTGTTTCAAGTTGAAAGGAGAAGAGAAGCTTTACATTTTCCTAACAGAGGCCATTGAAAAAAAAGGACAAACTTTCAGTTCCACAAGAAAATTTAGCCAAATAATAGTATTAATTTCAAATGATACTGATTACTATTAGCCTCCATTGTGCTTTGCATTAAGAATAATAGCTAAACAACAATAATTCAAAAAATAAACAAAGCTAAGCTACTAGTAGAATTAAAGAAATAAGAAGAAGAAGAGTACCTTATAGATGTAAGGTTAAAGCAAAGTCGAGAAAATATGGATTAGTAATGAATTTTAGTTTAGTTTCCTCGTCTAGCGATTTTCACTACTAAAAGAAAACCACATGAGAAAATAGTAAGATAAATCAAATAGAGTTCAAAGTATATGTAGATAATTATTAATGGGCATAAATAATGAGACGCAAGCAAGTTGATCATTAATTGTAAAAGATAGAATACAAAATCAGTTGATTAATTGAAATAAATGTATAAAAGGTACTGATATTTAAATATGGGTTCTTAGAGATATGGACCAAAAAGAGATCTCTTAAGAGAAAGAGTGAGAAGAAGAAGAAGAAGAACCAATTGCACTGGCCCTTTCAAGCATCGCTGATTGATATAGTAGACGAGAAGCACTACATCTTTCAAGCATCATCGACTGGGCAATCACAAAAGATTAGGTTAAAAAAATTGAGCATAAAGAGATGTATGGCAAATGAAATAATCATATATATATATTGAATTAGATTATGATTTTTAATAATTAAGTAAGGGTTTTTTAAATATTTTTAATAGAAAAATATTATGAATTTTTAGAATTCAACATATTAGCATTCAGAGTGAAATACTGAATTATGAGAAGGGATACGTGTTAAAATTTGGGCTTAATAATTTTAAGGCTCAGATATCAAACTCAAATATTATAAATGAAGGCTCAAATGCGCTCTTGATAATTTCAGCCGCTGGGGGTTGTTCCTGGTAAGCCTTCTTAGATGCGATGACAGCAAAAACATTTAATTTGGTAATAGAAACAAAAATAAATGAATGTAAAACAATCCCTAAGGAAGATTGTAAGAATACAAGTGGCAGTAAGGTGAATATTGGTGAGTGCACATCTGATTGTTGGGGTGGAATTGCCTAATAAAGTAAAATATTTGTTTTCCAGTTAACCTGCATGTTTTACATATAATAATTTTGATCCTCAACCGATGATTTTGCATACAAAAAATCAACATAAATTAAGCAAGCATAGCATAAGATGATGAATCCCCATCTAATCATGGATTATTGACATTTCATAAATAAAGTAAATAGATGCAGAAGGCAAATATTACTTACTTTGCAAGGGAACATATAAAAATCTCGACCAACAGATGCTTGGTAATCTTTGGTCTTATTTCCTACATTAAAAAAAAAGAAAAAATTCGTTAATTAACAGCAATCACAATAACTAATTACATTCATTATACGTATATAAGTTGCCCAAGAAACATGTGTATAATTTAAAAGCATACCAAAAAAGCATGCAAAAAATCAAAAGGTTCATCTTTTTGAATGCTCATTGATGCAAAAGCCTTTCTTATATCAAGTTGAGAGAAGAAGAGAAGCTTTACATTTTTCTAATAGAGGCCACTGAAAAAAAAGACAAACTTTCAGTTCCATAAGAAAATTCAGCCAAATAATAATCTTAATTTCAAATGATACTGATTTCAATTAGCCTCTATCGTGCTTTGCATTAAGAATAATAGCTAAACAACAATATTTCAAAAAATAAACAAAGCTAAGCTACTAACATAAATAAAGAAATAAAAAGAAAAAGAGTACCTTATAGACGTAAGGTTAAAACAAAGTCGAGAAAATAAAGATTTGTAATGAATTTTAGTTTAGTTTGCTCATTCAACAATTTTCACTACCAACAGAAAACCACATGAGAAAATAGTAAGATAAATCAAATAAAGTTCAAAGTATATGTAGATAATCATTAATGGCCATAAATAATGAGACGCAAGCAAGTTGATTATTGATTATAAGAGACAGAATTCGAAATCAGTTGATTAATTAAAATAAATGTATAAAAGGTACTGATGTTTTAATATGGGTTCTTAGAGATGTGGACCAAAAAGAGATCCCTTAAAAAAAAGAGAAGTAGAAGAAGAAATAATTGCATTGGCCGTTTCAAGCGTCGTAGACTAATATAGTAGAGGAGAAGCACCGCCTCTTTCAAGCATCGCCGACTGAGCAACCATAGGAGATTAGGTTAAGGAAGCTGAGCATAAAGTGATGTATGGCAAATGAAATAATCATCTATATATATTGAATTAGATTATGACTTTTAATAATAAAATAAGGGTTTCTTAAATAATTTTAACAGAAAAATATTATGAATTTTTAGAATTCAACACATCAGCATTCAGTGTAAAATACTGAATTATGAGAAGGGACATGTGTTAAAATTTAGGTTTAATGATTTTAAGGATCAGATATCAAACTTGGTTATCATAAATAAAGGCTCAAATGCGCTCTTGATGATTTCAGCCGCTGGGGGTTGTTCCTGGTAACCCTTCTTAGATGAGATGACAGCAAAAATATTTAATTTGGTAATGGAAACAAAAAAAAATGAATGTAAAACAATCCCTATGGAAGATTGTAAGAATACAAGTGGCAGCAAGGTGAATATTGGTGAGTTGACATCTGATTGTTGGGGTGGAATTGCCCAATAAAGTGAAATATTTGCTTTCCAGTTAACCTGTATGTTTTATATACAATAATTCTGATCCTCAACCGATGATTTTGTGCACAAAAAATCAACATAAAATTAAGCAAGCATAGCATAGGATGATGAATCCCCATCTAATCATGGCTTATTGACATTTCATAAATAAAGCAAATAGATGCAAAAGGTAAATATTACTTACCCAGTAAGGGAACATATGAAAATCTGGACCAACATATGCTTGGTAAACTTTTGTCTTATTTCCTACATTAAAAAAGGAAAAAATTCATTAATTAACAACAATCATAATAACTAATTACATTCATTAGATGTATATAAATTGCCCAAAAAACATGTGTGTAATTTAAAAGGATACCAAATAAAAGAAACAAAAAATCAAAAGTATCATTTTCTTGAATGCTCATTGATGCAAAAGCCTTTCTTGTAACACCCCCAAACATAACCATACACGTCGCCATAAAATAACACACATTGGTTCAAAAGGAACATTTCCAATTGCAAATGTACTCATTTATAAGCAACTGCTCATATTTACACAAAGTTTATCTATACACATAAAAGGTTAGATCATACTATCTTGTATACACAATCTCATTACAAAAATGCCAAATGATATGCCGGAGGAAGGTTGGTTATACCGAAACTTATTTTAGTCTAATCAAATCCTGAAAAGTTTTAATGCAAAGGGGTGAGCTTGCAACTCAATAAGCAACTACGAATACAGTTGTACACATACACCAACCACATAAGAAATGAGTTAATATGGCACATAATCACACCGATAAAATATATTCTAATGGTAATAAAATATTCTTACAATCCTCTAAAACTTCTATATACAATCACCATAAAGTTCTACTACCATTGGCACTGCTTTAAGGGCATATAGAAGTCTAAATGAAGAAGAAGCAAATGAGGAGGTTAGGCTCCTCACGGGTGCTTTCTCACTGTCATAAGGAAGTGGCTCACAACTATGAGCAGGCTCCTAACGGTCCTGAACCAGACCATGAGCAGCCAAGCTGGAGCTAATTTACTATACAAAATAGCCTGGGGTGCTCACCGTTGCTTCCTCACGGTCGTGAGCAGACTGTGAGCAACCCAAGCTTGGCTAAAACACCCTTTTGGTCATTCCAAGGCCTAACAATCCATTCCATACTTGAATATAACTTAAATAAAGTTTAAAAACACTTCATAAACATACTAAACATCACCAATTCATCCATCAACACATAATTCTCAATCATTCACAAATGTAAAGCATCAATATACATCATTTCACAACTAGAAACAACCTATTCATACATTATATCTCATTCAAAAATATAAATTCAATATATCCATGTTCCAATACAACAGTTAGTATCCAACCGGACCTTTCCTCACACAAATACCTCACACTTAGCCTCATTTGCTATATTTCCCACAATTCAATATCAATCAAATGGCCGTTTAGTGAGACTATCCACCCGGCTTAGTCTCACTTCACACATATCATTTATAGGTAGCTATATGCCTAATTCAGCTTGTCCATCACATATATTTAGTGGAGACTATCTGCCTGGCTCAGTCCCACTATCTCACATTATCATATATCCTCACCTTCCTCATATATCATACTTTAGTGTGAATCACAACACAATACAATTTAATACAATTGTATATTAATAGATCATTACAATAATATTGCATCATTATTCCATCCATGCTTATATTCCCAATATTTAATATACCTAATCATAATATCCACTATAATACTCACATATATTAATACACAAAAGGGTGGAAGTCATTCCACATTACATTCACCAATCCATACATTTATTGAATTTCATTTAAGGAAGTACGCAAAATATACATATAATAACTTAGCATATGTATGCAATATATATCAATAGTTACTTACCTCCAAGTGCTTCCACTTCAACAAAAGTCTTTCTTCTAATTATGAGTGTTTTCCTTCCCTTTATCAACTTCTACACATAATCATACATCAATCCCATATAACAACCTTTGTAATTGCATCCAATCTCACTTGATGCAATTTAGTATTTCAAATTCAATATGACCAAATGATGCACACACATGTCTAATAACCATGATATTATTACCAAAGATAGTACTATAAGTCTACTTTCAATTTCAATTAGAATTATTCAAATTATACATGTATGAAATTAATTATATATTTTTGAAACAATTCAGGTATAACAGGGCACCCTACATGAGCAGTAAAATGTCCGGCCCTATATGACAAGCTTAGCAGCAATTTCAGCTCAAGCTCAAAACATAAATGTTATAGAGGACTCTCTACCATTTCCAAAGAATCCAACCATGCTCAAATCAGATCTCTATAGCCCAAGTTATGGCTAAAACACTAGGACTAGTGCAAGTGCAAAACAAAGGACGAATTTCACAATATCAAAACCTAACTTCAAATAAAAAAATTAAACCTAACTTCAAATAAAAAATTACATGCAAAACTTACCTAAATGATGCTTCAATTACTTATAGATCTCCTATAGCTTCCCAAGATTATGGCTAGATAAATAGAGAATATCAAAATCTCCCAAAGCTTAATCAAGAACGCTCTCTTCTTTACCTCTCCAAATCTCTACACTTACAAAACAACCATACACACACATATACACACACCAATCAAAATTCTCTAAATATACACTAAAGTGTCTCTACTAATAAATGCATAATTAATAGCCATTAAATAAAAAGCTTGATAGTTGTAGCATTTGTCACCAAAATATCATCTAAGCCCCTTAATGAAATGGAATTGTTACATAATAACCCCTAACTTCCCAATTGTGACAATTCACTCTCAACTTTCTTTGCAATTTAGTCCCTCTCTACCAATATGCATATACCCAACTTAAATACAATTCATAATTGGACTCTATATGTTATAAAGATATAATGCTTGAATGATGCATTTTAAGATACGGGCGTTATAATTCTTCCCTCCCTAATAAAAATTTCATCCTCGAAATTTACTACTCACCACTTTCCAAAAATAAATATAGGTACTCTATCTCATTTGCTCCTTTACCTCCCAAGTTACTTCTTTTGGTGAATAATGGCTCCATTTCACCTTTACTATAGGAATCTCTTTATTCCTCAACTGCTTCACCTTTCGATCTAGAATTTCCATCGATTCTTCTACATACTTCAATCTCTCAGAAATCTCTATCTTAGGCTCTTGTATCATATGACTTGGATCCGGTCTATACCGCCTTAATATGGATATATAGAATACATCATGTATAGATGATAATTCTCTTGGCAAAGTCAATTTGTATGCTAACGGTCCCACCTTCTCCAAAATTTCATATGTTCCTATGTATCTTGGACTTAATTTTCCTTTCCTTCTAAATCTTAAAATTGTCCTCTATGGTGACACTTTTAAAAAGACTTTCTTACCAACTTGATAGTCCATCTCCCAGCGGTGTCGATCCGCATAGCTTTTCTGATGATCCTATGCCGCTTTAAGACATTTCTTGACCACTTGAATTTTATCTACCATTTCTTGCACCAAATCTGGACCTTCAAGTTACCTCAAGCCTTCAACATCCCAACTTATTGGGGTTTTACACTTTCTCCTATACAATGCTTTATAAGGCGCCATTCCAATGCTAGATTGATATCCATTGTTGTAGCTGTTGGGTTCCGGGTCACAAATACGTAGCGGAAAATAAAAATTTTGACCTTTAAAACCCCACCAAGATCCAAATAGTTCAGATTAAATCAATTTAATTGAGTTTAGAATCTTACCAAGACGAGTTCAAAGGCAAGATTGTAGGAAGGAAAAAAGGAGGTTCACTCCGGTGACACCCTACCTCGAGCCTTTCGTTGTCTTCTATCAGAATACAGATGCAGCCAAAGAGCAATGTCTTCTATCGGTATCCACATGAACAGAACACACCAAAATGATGTTGGTGTGCTAGCACCTTTCCTCTCAATTTTCTCTCCGTGTTTCTTTCTTTAAAGGAACATATTTTGTGTATAATGATGTGCAGAGAATTCTCTTCTCTATATGTGATATATATCTATATATATATCCATATCAATTAGGGTTTGAAGAGTCCTACTCAAATACCAAAACACTTTTTGATTTATTATCATTATTTATTTCTCTATATATATATATAATATCCAAAAATATTTTATATAAAATATATATTAATATATTTTTACCTTTTACATTTAATTATGGTAACTATTACCATAAATAAATTTTAACTAATTACGCATAAGAGAGATAACTATCTGATTGCGCTGATAAGCCCAATATCCATTTTGGGTCTGTTCTATTTGTGTGATCCTGTAGGTTCACATAACATTGGCAATGGGCCTCCAATCTCATTGGTAGCCCAGAAGTCATAAGTGGCCTCTAGCAAGACACTATGACTACCCAAGTCATGTGAAAGTCAGTAATCCAATACAACCTAATTAACAACAATATTACAATCCTTTTGTACATGATATCTTAGATTGAACATAAGGCATGGTTTATGTCATCCTTAATAATTCAATTATTTCTCGATCTCAATTAGATTAAAATTGATAACTCCTTATCAACTGATTTCAAGCATGGCCATGTATTTACATTCAGTCTAATTTATCGAGGGGCCTATAGATATCCTCCTCATGATTAGTGAGGGACAAATTCCTTCTTGATCATTCATACTCCTCGCAAGATTCATTTTATATCCAATTACAATCTATTATATCATCTTGTTAAAAATAATATTAGAATGTGTCAAAATATAAAACTCATCATGCAAGACTCTATGATGATCTCAGGTCAGAGGACTACAATAATATCATTGCAATGAGAATCACTTATGATAATTATCCATGTAGTATTCTCATAGTGGATCAATCTAGTACATCCTATGTACCTATGACTTGACTCTATAACTCATATACATGGTCAGTAAAATATGATCATCAGTCAACCTCATACTAGTCTTCATTCATTATTCTCCCATAATAATGACAGATTAGGGATGATTTAGAATATAACTCATTTACCATCTAAGAGTTCTACTATCAAGTCACACACTTGATGATCTTAAACAGAGTTAAACATTCATGGAATTCAATAGAGTTAATATGATAAAATATCTCTTTATTATAATGATACAAAATAGACAATGTCACAATATGGCTATAATACTATAGGCCTAGGGCACATCACTAACAGTAGGCAAATTCCAATAATGGCAAGTGATCATCCCAATTACCTTTAAACTCCAAGGTGCAAGCTCTCATCATATCTTCTAATGTCTAGATGGTCCTTTCTGACTGACCATCCATTTACAGATGAAAAGCAATAGAAAAATGCAACTTTGTCCTAAAAGCTTTTTATAAACTCTCCCATAAGTGTGAAGTGAATCTCGGATCTGTATCGGACACAATGGATAAAGGAACTCTATGTAGCCTCACAATTTTTGTAATGTACAAGGAAGCTAACTTGTCTAAAGAATCACTTGCTTGTATAGGTAAGAAATGAGCCAACTTGGTCAACCAATCAACTATCACCCGTATCGCATCATGCTTCCAAAAAGTATGAGGCATTCCAATCATAAAGTCTATAGTCATCTTTTCCTATTTCTCTTCCGGTTTTGTTAAAAGATGTAGCTTCTTAGCAGGAGCTTGGTGTTCTGCCTTTACTTGTTGACAAGTTAAACATCTTGCAACAAACTCTGCTATATCTCTTTTCATTGCTAGCCACTAATAAAATGACTTTAAATCTTGATACAATTTAGTGCTACCAGGGTGCATTGCATAAGGAGCGGTATGTGTTTCATTCATGATTTGCTTCCTTAATTCACATCTATCCGGAATGCACACACGATTGCCAATCATTAATATACCATCTTCTCTTATAGTAAATTGAGTATTTAGTCCTGCTTCTACCTTCTCTTTCATCTTCTTCAAGTAGGCATCTTCCATTTAAACACCTCAAATTTTATCCTCCAATGATGGTTTAATTTGTAATACAGCCAATAAATGATCTTCTTCAACATCAAATGAAACATTCATTGCCCATAAAGCCACTAAATTATCCATATCATGACAGATCAATCCCACAGAGTACTCTCCAGTTTTTCTGCTCAAACCATCCACTACGACATATAGATAGGAGCTAATAATAGTTATAGTACTATCACCCGGAGCTGAGTGCTGCTTGGCCTAGTCGGTTGAGAAGCACTTAGCGGAGTCTTGGGGTTGTTTGTTAGGTTTGATAAAGAGAGCGTACTCCCAGCTAGCCTCTCCGTATCCCAAAAAGAGAAGGAGAGGCTGCATGTGAGGGAGAGAGCGAGAGAGAAATAATATATCAAGTATCGGCCCCAATTTCCTCCATTTGGGGGAAATGAATAGGGGCTGCTCTTAATGTAGCTAATGTTAGATTTTATTCATCTTCTTTATTCTTAAGAGAACCCCCCACCCGAACCATTCTTAAGACCACCAAACCCTCTCGAATGAGTTCTACTATAGAAGCTTTCAACGTACACCCGGCGAAAAATCTTTCACTCACTGAAAAGTGAAACCCTGTGACTAGATCGTCCTGAAGACGGATGCGATGGGAAGAAGTGGCATTTGAAAGTGTTGCTGACTTAACATTTAGGTTTCGATATAATAAAGCTTACACTGTCTTTTCACACTTAGGCGTACAACGTGCCATTGGTAATGATTCTACTGCGGTGCCACAAATTCACAAGTTGATTTTAAGTAATCGTCATTATTCATTAGATTCCGAAGGAACTACTTTGTTAGGATTGAGGAATTACTGCGATTCTTTCTGAATAGCCTGGATTCTCCCATCGAGAGTCACTTTGAAAGTATTACCTAAACTCTTCTGACTGAATATGATAAAGCCTATAAAACAATGAGCTACTATTATTTCTTCATTATAGATTGAGATCTTCTTCGAACTTAATGCACAAATAGATAGAATAGCAGCAAATAACATCTTTCTAGCATGCATATTCATAGAACTCAATCTCATTTAGAAAGCTTATCTCTATCTTTTAGTAACTGAATGGGAAGTGGTTTGAAAGGACTTTAGAATCAGATGCGCTCACCCAGCGAGAAAGGCACTGACCCTGCCAACCAAGTCAAAATAAAAAAGAAAGAAGAAAACAAAAGGAGAAGAGAACTTCATATTTTGGTAATTCTCTAGGATTCATGTTTAACCTTGAATGCTATTAATAAATTCTACAGCAATAGTCCCTCGGACTCGAAAAGTAATAACGAAAATGGCTAACCTAATAGCAGATTCCGCAGCTGCCACCGTTGGAAGCAATGAAGCAAATGATTAACTCATCATATCATCCGAAGAAATGGAAAATACCAAAAATTTCAAATTCACAGCTAATAACATTAATTCAATTAGCATTGACATAATAGGAATATTTCATCTATTAAAGAGGATTCCTCGAATACTTAAAATAGAGATAATCATAGAAAATGTGAAATATTTGATAGGATCCATTTCGGGAACATGGAATGTAAGAGAAATTCAAATGTTATAACTACAGTACGTCAGGAACGCTATGTCATTTACAACCCTGGTATATTTCGGATGCTTGTAGGCCCCGCTGACCCGAAGTGATTTAGAAAGATTCTTCTTTATCGATGGTGATCGGTCATGGTATCCATAGCATTGCTTCTTTTTCGGCCAATTCTAAGAAAGAGAAATCCTGAAAAATCCATCAATAAATGATGAACCCCATTATACAGAGATAGGACAGGGCTAAGGCAGTAATCTCGACGGAGATTAGGATGAGCTTTGATGAAAAAAGAAGAATTGGTAGAAATTCTCATAGGTGAAGCAAATCAAACCTATTTTCAGACAAAGAAGATAAAAAAACAAAACTATAGTGGCTAGGAAAGCCTCGGAGATTCTATGGAAAATTAGAAACGTCGAAGTAAGCTGTGGCTTATAAATAGGAATATGAGGAGATAACGGGCGAAGCTTATTCATGATGTTAGGTTGGATTTATGTTCATTTGCTCTGCTCATAGAGCGGCATACCGAAAAAAAGAAATATAGTTAGAAACCTATATCCATTTGGGTGTAACAGCCCTGGAGATATGGCATAGGTATGAAAAAATTCTTTTAAGAAGGGATCAAGAGGAAAGCGGAGACCTCCTTCTAGCTGTTCTTCATAAGTTACTAATCTATTCTGTTTACCCTCTTTATTTGGGTTAGAATGGGCCCTAAAATATGAAGCCACTGTAAATATTTTATACTCTTTAGGAATATTATATTTATTCCTAAAGGTATGGATAACCCCCTTGGAAAGTTTATGAGGGAACCCAAATGGATCTAAGAGAAGCCTAGGAGCCATAATAGAGAAATTGACAAAAATAATCAAAATAAAAAGTAAAGTGATAAAAGAAGAGGGAAGTGACCTTTGAAGCTTCGAGAACAAGAATGCAAGCTCCTAATCGCCTGAAGAATCTAGAGAGAAGGTAGAGCTCTAGAGAGAGAAACTTTAAAGGGATGTTATGAATAATGAAAATGAATCACGAAGAGATTTATAAAAAGAGAACAACTTTACTATCCCTCACATACCCTCGGTGGTTACAAAACTAATGGCAAGGAAATAGAGGGGTATTTAAGGAATGAAGAAGATGAAACGACACCTCAAAGTATGAAAAAATTTGAACGGCTATAGAGTCACATGGCTGCTCTAAGAAAAATAAATGAACC
>CATIWO010026198.1:0-11460 GCA_949673435.1 Macaranga tanarius | reverse complement strand
GCACCGGCCCCAGGCAACGGCCCTCACGGTTTTATCCTCAAAAGGCGCCTCGTGAAGGAAGAGGGCACTGCACCCATATAAGGCATGCCAACTACCCACTTCCATCCGATGTGGGATCTCACAATCCACCCCCCTTAGGGCCCAGCGTCCGCGCTGGCACACCGAACCCGAGGATTTGGCTCTGATACCATTTGTAACAGCCCAAGATCACTCGGCCCACGAGGTATTGTCCGCTTTGGCATTGGCCCCAGGCAACGGCCCTCACGGTTTTGTCCTCAAAAGGCGCCTCGTAGAGGAAGAAGGCACTGCACCCATATAAGACATGCCAACTACCCACTTCCATCCGATGTGGGATCTCACAATCCACCCCCCTTAGGGCCCAGCGTCCACGCTGGCACACCGAACCCGAGGATTTGGCTCTGATACCATTTGTAACAGCCCAAGATCACTCGGCCCACGAGGTATTATCCGCTTTGGCACCGGCCCCGGGCAACGGCCCTCATGGTTTTATCCTCAAAAGGTGCCTCATGGAGGAAGGGGGCATTGCACCCATATAAGGCATGCCAACTACTCACTTCCATCCGATGTGGGATCTCACAGGATCCGAGTCATATTATACAAGAATCGGAGATAGAAATATTTAAGAAGCTGACTTACGTGGAAGAACCAATGGAAATATTAGATTGACGAGTGGAGCAATTAAGAAACAAAGAAATCCTTATAGTGAAAGTCAAATGGAGCTATCATACACCAAGAGAAGCAACGTGGGAAGTGGAGAAAAATATGAGACAGAAGTATCCTTACCTTTTTATAAAAGATGGTGAGTTATTAAATTTCGGAGATGAAATTTTTATAAGGAGGGGAGAATTGTAACGCCTGCAAAGTGGGGGAATGAAATTTTATGCATCTTATTGACTTGTGAAATTCATGCATTTTTAGAATATCTACTTGTTGAATATTATGTGATTTATTAGGGGTATATGGTAAGGTTGAGATGTTGTTAGAATAGAGTTTGGGTGTGGAATAGAGGTTTGAGTAATGCAAAAATAAGTTTACGGGTTAAAGGGGAAAAGTGGTAATTTATTAAGGAGCAAAGTGGATATTTGGCTATAAATATCATAATTTTTTCTCCTATCTTCTTCTTCCCCCAATGTAATATGCATTAAGTGCATGTGAGAGGTATTGAGGAAGAGAGGAAAACTTACACCTTTTGTCTTCAAAGAAAAACTAGGGATTTAAGGAGAGAGAGAGTGTGGTTTGGATGAGGAATTTGGAGCTAGAGCTGTAATTAGCAATTTCCAAAGTTCAGGAGCATCATTTGGTAAGGTAATTGAGTTTTTGGTTGAGTTATGATAGGATTTCTGGTGGTTGAATTTGTGCTCTATTTTCACTGAAATTTTAGTCTCCATATTTTAGCCATAACTCGAGCTATAGAGCTCTAAATCTTATTTTGTTTGATGCTAAAGAAACTTGATAGGGTTCTTTACAATTGCTATGCTTTGAGCTTGGGCAAAATTTACTATTTGAATGGTCGAAATGGACCAGACATTTGATTGCTCAATTATTTATGTTGTGTGACCTATTCTTACTTAAATTGCCATAAATAATTCTCTACAAAAGATAAATAGGTGATTTCAATTGAGATTGAAAGTAGACTCATATCTCTAGGGTTTGTGTAAATTTGATAATTTTTGGATATGTGTGTGATTATTGAGAGCTCTATGAACATCATGCATAATATATGCTAAAAACATAATATGTGGTTAATTGTGTGTTTTCTTGTATATTGTCTATATGGTGATGATTAGAGATTTAGAGGATTATGTAAGTGTATGTTTGAATACATATATTGGATAAATGAGATATATATTCATAAGGTTGAATTATGAATAAAATATAGGCGAGCTGGAAGCTATAGGTAGTAGAGCCCACTAAAGGAGTCGTTGCACTCTAAGTCAATAAGCTTTTTGTAAGTAGTTACTAATATAATTATACCTTGAATTCTCTATTTATGTTAATATATTATGCTTATGCGAATTGATGATAGTTTGAATATTATCGTTGAGTTATGTTTATCATTATTGTGAATTAATTTGGAACGGTTGATGTTACTTAGAAGAAGTAACATGGTAATGAATTAATATGTATAAATGAGATGTTGAAAGTGTGTGTGAAGTGAGATATGAGTCAGGCGGAATTTAATGTGTGCGAAGTGAGATATGAGCCGGACGGAAATTATGAGTGTGAATATGAGATATGAGCCGGGTGAAAAATTGGCAAGCCAATATGTGTGAATTGTGAGTTAATGATATATGAGAGTATATCATAAATAGTGAGGATGAGTCGGGTGGATGTTGTGAAATGTTGATATGTGATTGTGATGAAATGGAAGTGTGTTGAATTATATAAATATGCACACCTATGATTGAACTATTATTTGATGGCTTTCTATTGATTGATATTGAGTTGTGAAGTGGTTGTGAGCCACTTGGAATTTTGAAATGTTGTTATCAGATGATGAACACGGGCGTGTCTTGAGCCGTGTGATAAGACACGGACGTGTCTAAGGTGGCATTTTTACCCAGAGAAATACACGGAAAAGAACACTGGCGTGTCCTTGACCGTGTAAACATGTTGAATTTTGGGCAGAGAAATACACGGATGGAGACATGGATTGTCCGTGACCGTGTTTGCTTATAGTAAAATTTACAGTGAGATACATGGGTCGAAATACGGCCGTGTTTCAGACCGTGTATCGATGGTGATTTTGGTTCAGAGAACTACACGAGGAGACAAACGCCCGTGTAGTTCATGCTTTTAATTATTCTTGTTATTTTGTGCTAATTAGTTCTTGAGAAGTTAGAATATGCTTATATTAGTCATTACTTATTGAGTTGCAAGCTTATCCCTTTGTAATTGTTGTTTTTCAGGATATTGTAGGAAATCCTGAGTTGCATTGTTCGGTGTCTATAGGCATTTCTCAGGTGGGCCAGTGGCGAGAACTTCACTCATATGTTCAGTGACAACCTTGAGCATTCCAGTCCATTGGCATAATCATATTGTTTTATAGTAATGGGTTGTGAGAAAGGTTATAATAAATTTTGTAACTTGAATACTTGTTGTATATACGCACTTTTGTGTATAAAGTATGTGTTTTCAATCTAATTGAGGTATGGTCTATGCTTAATTATTTTGATTCCCGTATGTTGACGTGAGGGGGCGTGACACCCAATACCACAATGGGGGAAACTAGGGGACGGGGAGTTCTATTCTTGGTCTCAACAACTGAATATCTTCATCTTTTATCACTTGAATTACTCACAAGGGACACACTTCAGATGCTTTTAAGTATATGCATATATTATATTGACAATTACTGTATTTATATGAATTTGTCACTTTGAACCTATATTTTAACTTTATCAAATTAACACCTCAACTTATCTATAATTTATTATATAAACTCCTGTTTGAATTGTTGGTAAAATAAGTGAGATGACACGCCAACAAATATATAGTGATAAGTAGCGAGTCAAGTGGCAAATTTATATAAATACAAGTGATTGAATCTCCTATTAATTAGATGTTTATATAATAAATTATAAATAAATTGAAATATTAATTTAATAAAATTGAAAATACTGAAAGTGAAATAACAACTTTATGTAAGTAAATTTGATTTGAAAAATCTTACATTATCCCATAGCTCAACATGCACGCGGTTCCCATGGCTAGCTCAACATGCACGCGGTAGCTAGCAAGTTATTTCGCTAGAAAATATGACTGCATGTCAACCATAGCCTGCTTAGCCTTTATATCTCTACTCTAATTATTTCTCCTTCGTATTCAATTGCCTTAGACTATGTACTTATGCCAAGCTTAATGTGCCTATTAATTAAAAGGATAATGATTTATGTTTTTCTGAAATATATGAATAATATTTTCTCTCGATCTGAAAAATTATAAATTATTTCTCACTCATTTAAATATTTTTTCCACTAATGGAACAAATAAGTAATTTTTAAAAGTAAAATTTTATATTTATTTAATGAGAGGATAATATTATTCATATTTTTTTTAGAAATATATGTATCATTATTCAAATTGATGCATCTATGGACAGAAATTTAAGTCACCCAAAACCTGTTACTCCCGATTATATATAGTCCTGACTTCAAGATATTTTTTTTCTTTTATTCTTTTTGTTGGGTTCATCAATAAACTGAGATTTATGCACCGCATAATAGGAAAACTTAGATTTTTTCATCACAAATTATTTATTGCAAGTATAATTACTTGTTATTTAAGTGGATGGAGTAATTGAAGTAATTTTCAAGATTTTTTCGTACTTTATATTAGTTAATGAAAGATTTTTATCTATACCAAAATATTACATCCCATAATTAGATAAGTAATATATATTTTAAATTAAAAAATAAAAATATATCATGTATATGTGCACAAAAGAAAAAATGTTCCATAAAATGTGACAATTAAACCATATAGAACCCTTTGGGACCTATAATGGTGCCTTATTCTAGCCCAAGTCCTGAATCATGCCATATGTGGACCATATATCACAAGATGGTATATGAACTTAAAAATATCTTGTTCTGCACGTACATTATCCACATTCAGTAGCTAAACAATTGCAGGAAACTAAGCTGAAACTAGCAGACCTTTTTTCACTATGAAATGCATCCAATTTCACTCTTCATTTCCTTCCTTGAATTCACCTTCCAAACACAACCAAGAACTAATCAAGAAACAGCAGAAGTTATTGAACCCTTGTAGCAGGGAACTTACTCCAAGCACTAGCCTAGTTAACATTAGGCAAAGAATACAAACAAGAGCAAGTGTCATCATCAATCCTCTCATTCTTGCTGAAACTTCTCCGGTTTTCCGTGGTGATATATCGGTCCTCCTTCCTACTGGGTGAGTTTAACTTATCCTCGTTGATCATGTACCATATTTCTATATACACTAGCAATTAAGAGCACTTAATTATTCTTCAAAAGGTCCTATAAAAAAGGGTGAATCATGATTAAATTTTATTTTTTTTATATTGTAAGTTTGTTAGAATGACATAAAGCTACAACATTTAATTGTTAGTGTTAATAAAAGAAAGAAAAAAAAAATTCCTCGATGTAAACTTTAGAATTCGGGCACGGTTTAAAGTCCCAAAACTTTCGCCTAGACCAATCAAAGCATTTCTGGCAATCATGATTTAAGCTTAATATATGATATTGCCAGCCCCATAATTCCATAATTGAATAGAGAGATAATAGTCTCATTTATCATCAATTATAGTTAAGTTTTATATATAATTTTATCCTTTAAATTGTATCAATTTATCATATAAATTTTTTAATTTATTTCAATTCTATCCAATTTTCTACTAAGGATCTAAATGTAATTTTAAAAATTACAATAAGGTCCTTTTAAAATTCAACTACTCATTTAAACCTTTTTTTCATTTAAAAAAAAATGCTAAAGCATAGAAAACCCAATTGATGTGTTTGTTTAAAAACCGAAATGATCTTTAAAATTGCTTAATGAGTGTATTAAATATAAATAAAATTATTTACAAAATTAAATTTAATGTGTTTACTTTCAAAATTGAAATTCTTAAATTTGTAAAATTGGTTATTATTAAATGAAATTATAATCAAATAACTGACATTTATAAATTATTTCAATGTCATTATATATATATTTATTTCATAAATCAAAAGTTCTAATTTTTATCATCTTTATTTTCTAAAATGCTTTTATTCCTTTATCATATTACTACTTAATAGTCTAATATTTGGTTAAATTAATATTTTTATCAAATAAAATATCATTTTGTATTCTAATTTTGTATCAAAAAAATGTTATATAATACAATATAAAATTTATTTCAAATGAATTTTATAAACTATCAATTTAAATCATACATATAAAATCAATTTCAAATGAATTCCAATTAAATCTTTAGAAGTGCAATAAATTTGTTGGTAAAATTGAAATAAATTTTATTGCACTTCCAAAAGAATTTTAAATAAAATTCATTTGCAAATAATTTTAAATAGAATTTATGTGCAAATTGAATTTATTTTAAGTAGATTTTTTATTTTATCATATAATATCTTATTTGATATAAAATTAGAATTCAATTTAATATTTTATTTGATAAAAATATCAATTTAACCAATTATTACACCATGAAGTAGCAATACAATAAAAGAGTAAAAATGATAAAAATTAGAACTTTTTATTTTCGTGACAAATATAGATATAATAACTTTTAAATAATTTGTGTGTTTAATCTATTTTATTAGAATTTTATTTTTAATTATAACTAATTTCACAAATTTAAAAATTTGAAAATAATAGAATTTTATTTTTAATTATAACTAATTTCACAAATTTACAATTTAAAAATAAACACATTAAATTTAATTTTATAAATAAATTATATAATATTTTTTTTGAAAATTTATTTATATTTAAATTAATTAATTTTAATTTTTTTTTAGTTTTTAAATAAACTTACTTTTTTTTGTGAAAATGAAAAAAAAGCCTAAATGGGTAATTAAATTTTAAAAGAATATTATCGTAATTTTTAAAATTACATTTAGGTCCTTAGTAGAAAATTGGATAGAATTGAAACAAATCAAAAAATTTATATGATAAATTGATACGATTTAAAGGATAAAATTATATAGAAAATTTGAGTATAGTTGAGGATAAATGAGACTATTTTCTCTATAAAATATTAGTTGTAAATTTATTAAATTTTATATTGTATCACTTTATAATAATTGATTAATGTCATTTAATAAATTTATTTAATAATATTTAGCAATTTATCTCAACATTTGTATGAGCGAAGATTTCTTGAAAATTAGATTTATTTTATTTCATTTTAATGTTTATTATTACCTATGAATGTGAATATATATATATAACAACAAAATTTATTAGCAAAAGAAATTAGTATTGGAAAGAAATTTTATTTAATGCTTCCATATAACAATAAATTTTAAATTAGATACATCATTCAAAAAATTAAGACACTCAATACATTTTATCTTTTATTTTTCATTAAAAATAATAAGTACAACTTTCAAATAATTACATAATTTTGAATTTTAACATCTAAATCTATAATTTATGTAGCATTCCCTTGATAAGATCATCTTCTTTTTTTGTAAATGCATAGTATTTCTTGACAAGAAAATCTTTTTGTGTGAATTTATATTCCATGATGAAATGAAATTGATCACATCAGCAAACCTGCATAGAAATTATAGAAGGAATTAAACCAATCCAACTAAAATGCTCAAAAAAAAAATAAATCATTAAAAAATGATTATTGTTCATAGAGGTCATTAAATAGTAAATACATACCAATATTCATTCTAAAAATTCTTATGTGGAGTTAATGAAATAATATAAAAGTTAAATAAAAAAATGAAGCAAGTATTTATATATAATTGGACTAACAACCAATGAATTCAAAATAAAAATAATAAATTAAAAATATAACATGTCATTTACCTTCTCGTAGAAAAATAAGCTTGGTCATAACTCTTTCTTCTCCGCTCATTTATGCAACTGAAGCATACTAGGGAAACCAGGCAACTAGAATTCTTGTCGGTCTCAACACCTGAGGGTACCTCCTCTTGATGTTGGTTTACTTCTTGGTTGATTTATGATTTAAGTGGAGTTTTTAACTCCTATAGCGTAGTTGTTTAATGTTTTCAAGCTTTTGGTTCATTTTATTGAAAAAAAAAAAGAATTAATTAATTCTCTTAATATTTAAAAAGACTCTTTACTCTAATAAGATAAAAGTAATAAAGTAATAAATATCACAAGAGATAAAGGGTTAAGAGTTTTGTTTTTTAGTCTTTGAAAGATAAATGGTTGTTAAGTATATAAATTTGAAATACGTGACTTTTAGAGATAAAAAAAAGAAATATATTTTTATTTTTATTTATTTTAAGCAAAAGAGATAAAATAAAATTTTTAATTTTAATTTAAAATTATAATGAGATTATCTAAATGCTATATTGTAAAACTGTAAACTATAATAATATTTTCTTATTAAATGTTAGTTTAGTTTAGTGAGAAAAATATTATAATAAACAAAACTTATAATAACATTTATTGAAAATGTTCTTCAAATATGGTTTTATTCACTTAGAATTACATTTGGTAAATATGCTATTTACAAAATGTTGGTATAAGTTATTTTTGTTGCACTGAATCAACTTATTTTATAAACTACTGTTGAAATAAACACAAAAAGACTTCTATAGACTAAAATAATATTTAATTAGTAAAGATAATATAATTAAAAATATTTTTTTCTAATTATTATGTTAGTTTTTAGTCTTATTTTATTATTTTGAAACTATTTTTTTTTTATCATTTTATATATTTAAAATCATATGAAATCAAGTGTTTGTCCATTTCAATGTTGTATGAGTTAAAATGAATTCAAAATTACAAATTTAGAGGTGAAAAAGATTTGAAATAAAATTTTAAAGTTTGAATAAATCATAATAAAAGTTGAGAGATGTTAAAAAGTTAATTGTGTAAAGTTCAGGGGTTGACATTATGCATTTAGCCATATATATATATATATATATACCAAAAAATATTTTGTAACTTTTTATTGATTATATTATGTAACTTGTGGAATTTATTACACACTTAATGATAGAGACAACAAAAATAATGTAACAAATAAAAACTTTGTAACTTATCATTTAATTATGTTTTTTTTTTGAATAGTTATTTAATTTTGTTATATAACTTATATAATTTAATATTCAATTAATGATAGAGATAGAGAAATCAATAATTTAATAAAGAAGAAGAAAATGTTATGAAAAATTGGTATTATAAGCTAAAAATACCACAATTGAAAGAAATGACAAAAAAAAAAAAAAGTGGGAGAAAAATTGATATTATTCCTTAGTTTTTATATATATTATAGAAATTGATACCAGACTAATTTTCTTACTATAAAAAGATTATAATTTAATTAAGTTATAATTACAAAAACTTTTATTTAAAATTAATTATGTTTATTGTACGTAAGTGGTATATAAATAAAATATGTATTATATTAATTACAATAAGAAGTTTATTCTTAATTATATATAATGGTCGAAGTTGGAATTAAAATATTTTAACTACATAAAGAGTATTTCTGTATAAAATATAATTATAAAGAGGTTTTAAACTTTTAATGTACATTAATAATGCCATATCCTTTTGGGACAGTTTTCAATAAATTATTTTTTGGTTGGTTCTTCGGAATCGAAATTAGAATAGAAAGAAATAGAAAAGAGAATGAAAATTTTAAAAAGGTATTTGGTTTACTATGAAATGGGAACATAAATCAATAATTTTTGTCAATTAAAATATTTTTATAATTATTTGTTATCTGTAAAAAATAATATTATGATTCATTTTTTATATATTAAAATTAATATTATAACTATCTATTATAACAATGTTTACTTGTTTACTAAAATATTATTATAATTTTCAAAAATTAGTAAAACTTATTTATTTTAAATAAATATTTATATTCAAACATTTTAATAATTATTTTATCAAATTATTTATTTTACTTATAAATTTTAAATAATATATGTCAATATTTAAATATTTGACTAATTTATAGTTAGTTTCATTTGATTTTCAAGGTAATCAAAATTCATATTTTAAAAATATAAGGAGAATGGTGATTCCCCTTGACGGAGGAATCAATTTCTATTCCCATACTAAATTTTAGCCAACTAAACATTAAAAATAGGAATCATTCTTTCCGATTTCCACTTTTATTTTTTTTCCAACCAAATGACCCCTTATTGTATCCGGAAATAAATTTTAAAAAAATCTAGATGATAAAATATAATTTTCTACAAATTAATTAGACTAACCCTCATAAATCAACAAACACTAATTTACTATTTTATCTAGATTAATAATAATTATTATCAATTATAAATTTCATTTGTATGTTGCTTCACAGAGCTGGTGTAGTTTTAGTGAGCAAAGAGAGTTCTATCTCTAGTTATCAATCAAAATTTGATATTTTAAGTATTTCGAGATTCTGTTTTCAAATATCTTAAATCGACATGAAATAATATATATATATATATATATATAAGGGTTAATGGGTCTATTTACCACCAACTTTAATCAATTTTGTCAAAATATCCTCACCTTTTTTTTTTTGTGACAATTTGATATACCAACTTTACATTTTATAGCAATTCTATCATCAGTCAAAATTACATGTGCCCATACTGACATGTAAATTAATAGCATGATACCTCAGCATGGGCACATGTAATTTTGACAGAGGATAGAATTACCATAAAATATAAAGTTGGTATATCAAATTGCCACAAAAAAAAAAGGTGAGAATATATTTGACAAAATTTTTAAGTGCATATTTTTTATATACAAGATTTAAATTTAATTTTTTTTTTAAAAAATTTCAATTTTTTCGTCATTTAAACCAATAAATATTGATGAATTCAAATTTTTTCTTTTACATTCATTAAAAAATATTCTCTTAAATATTTAAATTTAAATTTATACCTTTTTTATGATTCATAAAAATATTTTCAAAAAATATTTTTATGATAAGCAAATGGTGCATTTCGTTCCAGCTCACAGCAAAATGTACTTTGAAATAATCTGCCCGTCTCCACCAACCAAAACTCTCATACATGTGCATAATAGATATAAAAGCTGGCACAGTGATCAAAATTTCAGCCAGGCAAAAATATAGAATGGACTTGTCAGTCCAAGTGATGTAACTCGAAATGAATCACATTTTCTGGCATGGTGTTGATGAGGTTAGGAATTGCAGCAAGGTTAGGTGCTAATATTGAGTATAGATAGCGTTATAAAAGTATAAAAAGGAAGAATGTAAGAAAGGCACACCGTAATATGGAACTTTAGCAATAGTTTCCAGCACAAAGAACCTTGCGTAATCTCGGTCATGGTAGAAAGCATCTAGAAGTTTTATGATTGAATCCTAAAAGGAATTCGAGAACAAGAAAGGGTGAGTATAAGCAGATGATATAAAAGTGGTGAAAAATCCTAAACATTGAAAAACTATTTTTATGAATATTTTTTGAAAATATTTTTATGAATCATAAAAACACTACTAGAAAACAGGCAATTACCGACGGATTTCGGCATTACCGACGGATTCTCGACGGATTCTGATCCGTCGGCAAAATGCTCGTCGGTAATTTTTACCGACGGATTTTCAAAATCCGTCGGTAAATTAGCGACGGATTACCGACGGATTCCAATCAGTCGGGAATTACCGACGGATTGAAATCCGTCGGGAATCCGTCGCTAATTATTGGTTTTTTTTAAAAAAAAATTAAATAATTATTAGTATATTATTTAATTAAATAATATTGGTATATTATT
>CATIWO010026154.1:0-17515 GCA_949673435.1 Macaranga tanarius | reverse complement strand
TAGATTTTAACCTCCAGACCACGAGTAATATCTTTTTCAAGCATATCAGAGGTGTTCACAGGGTACTAGGAGTGTGAATAAATATACCGCTGCATTTATGAGATTGACAGAAAGGAACCATTTGTCAAAGAGTGAAAACCTACAGGCAGTAAGGTACTTGAGTGGGTTAAAGTCATCCATTAAAGATAAGATTGGGGTACAGATGGTGTTGAGTATGTAAAAGGTGAGGAATTTAACCATAAAAGCTGAATTGCTCATCAATGAGCAGACCCATAGTGCTAACTACAGAAGATATGGGGGAGTAGATAACAAAACAACAATTGACAAGGGAAAGTTACCTCAAGCTAGTAGTGTGGAATCTACTAATGTTGGTGTAGGGAAAGAAAAGGGTGAAATGGTAGAGAAAGTTGATACATCAGCCCCTACCAAGAACAACAATCTTTATACCAAGCCTTTTAGTGCCAAATGCTATAGGTGTGGTGAAGTTGGGCATCACTCTAATGAGTGTCCAAAGAGAAAGGCAGTGAACGTGGTACAGAAGGATGATAATATAATTGAGGATGAATTGTGCAGACCCAATGGTGATAACGATAGTGATGATTATGAGCATGATGAGTATGCATGTGTGGTAAGGAAGCTTATGTTGTCACTAAAGTATAAGGATGAGAATCAATGCCATAAACTCTTTCACACTAGATGCACAGTGCATGAGAGTTTATTTGATCTTATTATTGATAGTGGAAGCCATGAGAACATCATAGGTAGGCATGTTGTAAATAATTTGAATTTGGCAACTGAAGTGCATCCTAATCCATATACCATTGGTTAGATTAAGGAGGTTGGTGGCATTATGGTGATAAAACAGTGCAAAGTACACTAATCTATTAGCAAGTATGTTGATGAAGTGTATTGTGACGTAGTAGACATGGATGTTTACCATATTTTATTTAGGCATCCTTGGCAGTATGATGTGGATGCTAAACATTTGGGAAGGAAGAATATATATCAGTTAGAGAAGGGTGATGTAAGATATACTCTCGTTCCATTTGCTAGACAGAACCAACCCAAGGCTTCAAAAGCGGAGGGAAGGAACTTTCTAACTATTATGCATGAACCATCCATATTTACTGGGGAATGCAAAGATATATGTGAGGTGCATTTTTTGGTGGTGAAATGAGAAGAAGGTAGTAAGATTTGGAGGGGCATCCAATTCTAGTGGAGGTGTAGGGTTTGTTGGAGGAGTTTGTGGATGTGGTGCCTAATGATTTGCCTACAGGACTACCCCCTATGCGAGATATACAACATCATATTGATTTGGTGCCTGGTGCTACTTTACCTAACCTACCACATTATAGGATGAGTCCAAATGAGAAAGAGATTTTAAAGGAAAAGGTAGAGGAGTTACTAAATAAGGGATATATACAGGCTAGCATAAGCCCCTATGCAGTTCCAGTATTATTGATGCCTAAAAAGGATGGAAGTTAGCGGATATGTGTTGATAGTAGGGTGATCAACAAAATCACTATTGGATATAGGTTTCCAATTCTATGGCTAGATGACATGCTTGATCAATTAAGTGGAGTAGTAGTGTTTAGCAAGATAGATTTGAGGAGTAGCTACCATCAAATCAGAATTCATCTTAGTGATGAGTGGAAAATGGCCTTTAAGACAAGGGATGGGTTGTACGAGTGGCTAATCATGTCTTTCGGCCTCACTATTGCTCTAAGTATATTTATGCGACTTATGAATCAGGTACTCCAACCTTTCTTGGGTAAAATTATGGTTGTGTATTTTGATGATATTCTGATTCACAGCAAGTCTGGATAAGAGCATATAGATTACCTTAGAGAGATGTTTAAAGTATTAAAGGAGAATAAATTTTATGTTAATCTGAAAAAGTGTACTTTTATGTTAGATAGTTTGTTATTTCTTGGCTATGTAGTGAGTAGTGAGGAGATTAAGGTAGATGAAGAGAATGCAAAAGCTATTAGAGAGTAGCCTACCCTAAAGAATATGAGTGATGCAAAGAGTTTCTATAGGTTAGCAACTTTCTATAAACAATTTATTAAACACTTCAGTAGTATTGTTACTCCTATTACTTAGTGTTTGAAGAAAGAAAAATTTTAGTGGGGTAAGGAATAAAAGAGTAGTTTTTCTTTGATCAATGAGAAGTTGAGCATGGCGCCTATCTTAGCGTTGTTTGACTTTGAGAAGTTATTTAAAGTGGAGTGTGATGTTAGTGATGTAGGTGTTGGGGTTGTTTTATCTTAAGAAAAAAGATCGATAGCTTTCTTTAGTGAGAAGTTGTGTGAGGCTAGATGAAAGTGGGCTACTTATGATAAGGAGTTTTATGTTGTTGTGAGGTCTTTGAAGACTTGGAAGCACTATCTCATAGCCAATGAGTTCATTTTATATACTGATCATTAAGCATTTAAGTATTTAAGCACACAGAAGCAGATTAGGAGTGACATGCATGCTAGGTGGTTGGTATATATATAAAAATTTCTTTATAAGCTTATCCATAAATTGGGACAACAAAATAAGGTAGTGGATGCTTTGAGTAGGCATGTGGCATTGATGAAAACTTTTAGTTGGAAGATAGTAGGTTTTAAGGTGTTGAAGGAGTTATATGCAAAGGATGATGACTTCAGGCAGATTTGGGCTAGTTATGTATGTAAACAGCATTGTGATGATTTCTATATTCATGATGGTTTTCTCATGAAGAGTGGGGAGCTTTGTCTTCCTCGCACATGTCTTCGTAAGAAGGTCAATAGAGATTTGCATGGTGGTGGTTTAGCAGGTCATCTTGAAAGAGATAAAACTATTGAAGTTGTGAAGAAGAGATATTATTGGCCTAGGTTGAGAAGGGATGTGACTAATATCGTGGCTAGGTGTTATGTATGTCAGACGACTAAGGGACAAACTCAGAATACCAGGTTGTACGTGCCATTGCCGTTACTAATGCCATATGAGAAGACCTTTCGATGGATTTTGTGTTGGGTTTACCACAAACTCAATGAGGTATAAATTCTGTGTTTGTTGTGGTGGAAAACTTTTCCAAGATAGTGCATTTCTTGCTATGTATGAAGACTGTAGATACATCTTCTACAGCCAAACTATTCTTTAAGGAGGTTGTAAGGTTGCATGGAGTACCAAACACAATCACATCTGATCGTGACACTAAGTTCCTTAGTCACTTTTGGATGACACTATGGAAGATATTTGATTCCTCATTGAATTCTAGTAGCACGATACATCCACAAATAGATGGTCAAATGGAGTTGGTGAATAGGACATTGGGAAACCTTATTCGAAGAATTTATATAGATCGACCGAAGCAATGGAATTTTGCCATAGCACAGGCGGAGTTTGCTTATAACAACGTTATTCATAGTGCCACGGGTAGATCTCCATTCTCCATTATGTATATGAAATATCCTAACCATTATTTGAATTTGGTGAAGCTTTTAAAGGTGCCAGGTCTTAGTGTGGCAGCCGGTGTTTTAGCAAAAGCAAGTTCAAAAGGTGCAAGCGGATATTAAAAAAATCTTGAGAAAGCTAATACAAAATACAAGCCAGAAGCAGATAAGCATCGGCATTTCAAGGTGTTTGATGTTGGAGATGAGGTAATAGTATTCATTAGCAAGGAAAGAATGCAAAGTAGTAATAACAAGTTTTAACAAAGGAAGTATGGATTGTACAAGATAGTTCGGAAGATTAATGACAATGATTATGTGATTGATTTACCGACTTGGATGGGTATCTCAACGACTTTTAATGTTACGAATATTACTTTGTTTTAGCCTAATATAAGCCTTGGATGTCCGAAAGATAACTCGAGGTCGAGTTCTTTGTAAGTGGAGGTGAATGATGGAGGCCACCCATTCAATTTGCAGCTGAAGTAAGGTCGCTCCTGCCTGTGCGTTCTCTATCACGATCGCAGCACAATGGCGATCGCAAGGTTTCCTGCCTGTGCGTTCTCTGTCACGATCGCAGCACATTGGCAATCGCAGAGTTTTTTGCCTGTGCGTTCTCTGTTGCGATCGCATCACACTAGCGATTGCCAAATTTCCAATGGCAGCAATGTGAATTCAATAATTTTTATTTATTTCAATTATTTTGAGACCCTATTTTATTTCTATTTTGTCCTTTTTAAGCCTAAACTATAAATATCTCATGTTATAGTTTGTATTAGAAATTATTATTCATTATTTATCAATTTACTCAAAAGCTTTTACTTTATTTTCTCTGAATTGAGAATTAAATATCTGAATTTGATATTTATTTATTTCAATAATCAAAGATGTTTTGATTATTCGCACTATACGCTGCGTTACGTATACAAAGAAGATAATTTATCTAAAATTAATTAAGTCACAAGTGGAATTATAATCTCACAGATGTCGTGCAGAAGCCATGCACAAATGCCATCTCGTATGAAGCATGCATGTTTCCTTTGGAGCCATTGTGGACAAGTACAGTGGAGAGAGTGTCCTACTGATTCAAGCAAGGGGTCTATTTGTTGTCTTTATTTTCCAAGGGGACAAGATTAATTAAGCCACAAGTGGAATTATAATGTCACAGATGTCATGCAGAAGCCATGCACAAATGCCATCTTGTATGAAGCATGCATGTTTCGTTTGGAGCCATTGTGGACAAGTACAGTGGAGAGAGTGTCTTACTGATTCAAGCAAGGGGTCTACTTGTTGTCTTTACTTTCCAAGGGGCCAAGCAAGGATTGATGTAGCATCAGTATGGAATTGTCACTTTAACATGTAAATTTAATTAAGCAATTAATTATGAATTGTTTTGATCGTTTTAAATTCATAAAATATTAATTTATACATTTCTCCTTTTGTAAATCTAAGGAATTAAAACATCGAAATTGTAAACGCAAATTACAGAAGAACAATTATAAACCTTCTTTTAGAAAAAAAAATCTTTTAATTTACCATAATAACTTATTGGTATAAAAAAAATATTTTTATTTTATTTTTTAATTTTGGTAATAGTATCCAAATTTTGATCAATTAATTTTAGTAAATTTAACACAGTTTATATTAATTTTGACTAATCAGTGAATAAAAATAATGAATATTTGGTTTATGGTACATAATATGGACTTATTTTAATTTTTTTTCTTTTAAACTGTAATTATTCATAGCTTATCGAACTTTAATTAATCTAATTTGACCGAATAAAATTATAAAAACGGTAAAAATTTCTCAATAACTATTTAGCGTTATTTCATTCATCATGACTCAAACTTGAAATATCACTTAAATGAGAAAAACTCCTACCAATAATTAACAAAAAAAATATATACATATAAACTCTTTTTTCTTATTTTTATAATTAATAAAAAATATTAAAAATCATATATGATTTCTCATCGTTCATATATTATTTTTCGAGCAAAACAGTAAGAAATAAAAAATATAATTTTGTAATAATTTAACGCTTAAAAATTACTTTTTTCCGAGACTATATGAGTATAATTAAATATTTTGAAAAATAATAAACATTAATCAAATTATGATATTATCATCAAAATTTAAAAATTAATATAAAATTGTAGAAGTTAACTTTCTTAAAACCAATAGTTCTACAAAATATAAAATTATGACATGACACATGTAGCGGCTCACATCACTGTGGGCCGCTAGATGACAAGGTGCATGTGTTGTTGTCGTTGTTTACTTGCTTTGCCTCCCTGCTTTTTTGGCTCTATGATACAGAGGAGGTAATTGAGTAATTGCTGAGGGCCCTTGCCAGCATTAATCTTTTCCCACCTACAAAATTTCGTAATTATTTAGTGTGAAAAAAACAACATAAAAAAGTAAAATTAAAAATGCCATTTCAACCGACCTTTAGCAATATTGCATTCTATTCCTTGCTTGGCCCCTTCGAAAGTTATAAAATTCCATATCACAGTCGCGATGTATTCTTGAAATAAAGCAAAGAGATGATTCTTTGTTCTTTTTCAACTGCCCATATGCATTTAAACTGATCGACATCTCTTGTTGAACACTCAAGTATTTTCTTTTTTGGTTGAATTCACTGAAATATGTTTCACAAGTTATTTTTTATACAATATAGTCGGTTTTTATGCACTGTTCTAACCTTTTCATTTTTGCTAAAGATAAATAATTTATGCCAGATAGGAATTTTATAAGAAAAATATTATTTTTACCTGTTGGCGTAAATAATTTGAAATTTGAATTTTTTAAGTAAAATTTTGAATTTAAATTTTATATATGAAAAAATATATATTGAGAGTCCGACTTCTTTTTTAAGGTGAACCCAATTTGAACTCTAATATAATTAGAATCGAAATTTATGTAACTATCAGAAACGGAAGCGGTATATGATAATTATAACATATAGCTGCTGACCTACACCTTGTTCTAAAGAAATTCAAAAATTAAAAAACCTATGGAAACAAAATCAAATCTCTTCACGGACAACAAAACCTCTAATCATGTTGTTCCCATTTCATCAGATGCAGAGAAGTGGATAAATTCAGTAGAAGATAAGATCAGTAAAATGCCAAAGCTGCTGAGCAAGTCAGCTGGTAAGAGAAGTTGTTGCATCTTCAGAGTTCCTGAAAGCTTTGTTCAAATCAATGAAAAGGCTTATCAACCTCATATAGTGTCCATTGGCCCTTATCACCATGGTAAACAGCAACTCCAGGCGATTGAAGAACACAAATGGCGATTTCTTGGTGCTGTTCTTGCTCGAACAAAGGCACACAGTGTCGGCCTAAATGAGTTCTTCACAGCTATAGCACCCAAAGAGGAGGAGATCAGAGAATGCTACTCGGAGAATATTGAATATAGCAGCCACCAACTCATCGAAATGATGATTCTTGATGGGTGCTTTATTATTGAGTTATTATGCATTGTTGGAAGGTTAGTACAAACTCAACCCGATGACCCTATTTTCAACATGTCATGGATTTTTTATTTCTTGATGCGAGATCTTCTCAGGCTAGAGAATCAAATTCCTTTCTTTGTTCTTGAATCTTTGTTCAAACTCATTCAAGTTACTCTCAAAGAAAATACTCAGTCCTTGACTGAACTTGCCTTGGAGTACTTCAATTATGCAGTACAGAGACCCATTCAGATCCTACAAAGATTCAAACAAAGAAAAGGGAAGCATTTGCTTGATTTACTACGTTCAACTTTCATTGCTCAAGAAAATGTTGATTACATTCCTGACGATTCTAGTTCATTTCTTGAATTGATTCAATCTGCCAAGAAGCTTCGTCTAAGTGGAATCAAGTTCAAGCCAAAGAAGGCAGCCGACAGCTTCTTGGACGTCAGTTTCCGTCATGGAGTACTAAAAATCCCGCTATTAAAAGTTGATGATTTCACTACCTATTTCTTGCTAAATTGTGCTGCATACGAGCAGTGTTATAAACACTGTTCAATGCACATCACAAGTTATGTAAGATTCATGGGTTGCTTGATCAACACGGCTGCCGATGCAGGCTACTTGAATGATCACAGGATCATTGAGAATTACTTCGGAACAGACGATGACGTTGCTAAATTCTTCCATGAAATAGGAAAAGATATCGCTTTCGATATAAGCAGAAGCTATCTATCGAAGGTGTTTGAGGATGTTAATAAATATTACAGGAACACTTTCAATGTCAAATGGGCAGGATTCAAGCATACTTATTTTGAGAGTCCATGGTCTTTCATGTCTGCAATGGCTGCACTTATTATCCTCCTCCTCACCTTCATCCAAGCCTTCTTTGCCGTTTATGCATATGTAAATCCTCCTCACGAGAAGGGAAATTAAATTTTGTTCAATTCTTTTTCGTAAAGATGCATTCGCCTATAAAATAAATTGTCACTATGGATTAATAAAATTGTATGATTTGAAGAATTTTTAGAATTTTGTCAAATATTCATTGTTGCTATGTTCAAGCTGTATAGTAATGCTTTCTTCATATATATATATATATATATTGTCGCTGGAATTCGAATCCTACTACTCCTTTACTAATCTTAAAGGAGGAAAGCTATGAAATTGAGTTGTATTAATAACTTTTTTTTCATGTTATGAATCTGTCTTGTGAAATGTTATAAATTCCCTTCGAAGATTTATAATGTTGGTTCATGAAGTGCTTATAATAGTCTATTCCCCACAAATTTGCAGTTCATATTTCTCCTAAAACTGCCGAAATCAATTTTAGCAACGCGGACGCAAATCTCTTCTCTCAGTTCCTCAATCCTACTCTTTTCATTTCTTTTTTCACTTTTTTTTTTAGAAAAAATCATACAAAAGTTGCATTAAAAATTAGCTAATTAGTTTGAGTTTAGCGGATTGAATTATCACCTAATCATGTATATATATATTTTCTTATTTTTCTTTTCTTTTGTATAAATAAGCATTAAACGGTTTTATAAATGTATTTCAACAAGTAGTGCTATTTAGCCCAACATTTTTATAATCGAGTTGTGTTAATTAACTGTAGCTCGGCTCGTTTATAACTGAGTTTTAATATACGAGTTTAAATGAATTTTTAATGAGCCGAACGCTGAACTACTCTCGGTTATACCTCTAATGGAGGCTCAATGGGCCATAGACTGCATAACAAGGGATAGCCATCCCCTTAGCATTCGCCGTAATGTCGATAACTCTTATTAATATTGGTGGATGGTAGTTGTGGAGACTCAAACTCGAGATCTCCATAATTTTCACAAGTGAAAATACCAATTAAACCACCTCTGATTGACATGTAAAATAAATTTGACATCTATTAATAAATGCCAATTATTTAATATTTTAAATTTATTTACATTAAGTTTTGTGGTATATTTTATCATTAAATGATCTGATTTATTTATTTTGTAGATTAGGAAAGGATTGGAGGCTACAAACTAAAAGTGGAGTTTTTCAAACTTTAAGGGTATGTTTATTTTAAGAAAATTACTTCAGTTTTTTTGAAAATTTTTCAAAATGAAAATAGAAAATAGGAATTGTGTTTACTTTGGGTATTTTTATGAAAATCTCACTTGAAAAATATTTTCACTATTTTTCTAATTTTAAAAGAAAAGTAGAAAACAAGTTTTTTTTTTTTGTTTTCTAGAATTTTCCTTATTAAAATTATAAACTGAAAAATCCATGTTTTTATTTGAAAACACGCATCTTTTTAATTGTTAGGGCATCTTTTCAATTTTTTTCAAGCCCTACACGTCTTTTTAATTTTCTTTTCAAGCCTTACGTACTTCTTCCTCCCTACTGCTCTCTATCTATCCATCAAACTCCCTTCTCTTCTATACTTTGGTACGTATTTTTTTTGTCGAAAAAAGATGCTTTTTTACTTGATTGATTACTGGGTTTGATGTATATAACTTATTGGTTTTGGTTTTGTTTTCTTTTGTGGTTTTGGTTGGTGGGTGTTTGAATTGAAAATAGGTACTTATCTGTGCAATTGGTGTACCAATTATGGTTCTTGCTATTGGCTTTACTTTCATGGCGTTTATTTTAATGTTATTATAATTAAATTAGAAGAGGGGAGCTAGAAAATATATAGCTAGTGCTTGATTCATTGATTAGTTCATGACTGCTAGCAATATAAAATTATATTAATATTTGATATTATTGAACTACATTTTCTGTTATTTTTTCATATTAAAATTATATTTACAATTCGATATTCTATGTAATGTAAGTAGTGAGTTATTATTACTATTTTAATGGACAATTAATTTTAGTGGCTTTTTTTTAGCAAGTAATTTTAGTGGCTTATTATTAGTATTTTAGTGGGTACGTAATAATTAATCAAGTCATCTATAAATTAAATAATATTTAATTTTTGATCATGATCAATAATATTTAATTAATAATAATAATGATTGATAATATATAAATAAACATAATAGACTATAATTTAATAGTCTAAAATTTTACAATTTAAAAATTAATTTTTATTTATTAAATTGAACATATTTTTATGTGTTTAGACATATAAAGCAAGTTTTATAAGATAACATGTAAATACATTTTCAATTTTCAAAAATAAAAAATAATTTGGAGATGAAAACAAGTAAACACATTACTCTGTTTTCAAAAAATGAAAAATAGATTTCAATTTCTGACAAGTAAATATATTTTACAAATTTTCTATGAAAATAAAAAGTTTTGATTTTCTTCGAAAATTGAAAAATGAAAACATAAAATAATTCTCTATAAGTAAACACAACCTAAAATTTTGTAGCATCTTAACTCTCTTTAGAAACAAATTGAATACAAAAGTTACAGTCACATGAATTATTCATTCAACAAACTTATACCAAAAAATTATAATCTAGATAAATCATATAAACAAATATAAGGTCGATTCATGCTTATTTCTCAGTAGAAGAGCTCACAAAAGTTTAATTGGATATAAGAATTAGTAAACTATCAAGTGGCTGGTCAATTTGTAGTACATCAAGATTGATAAAAACATGGTTAGTGTCAACAATAACATCAAGAGGTCCAGCAAGTTAGATAGCAGATTGCATGGTATCCATAAGAATCAAAGGCGCATCAATAGGAGGCGTTGTTTTTGACAGGGTTGTTCTGCTTAATCTACAAAGAAAGAATTGCCAAAGATATACCAAATCATTTAAACATTTTAGCCACTTCTCTCTTGAAGTGTCATCAATGTCTATAGCATGAGCATCAACAGCTCTATGGGACAATGAACCATCCTTATTAGTCTCAAACTAACCACCCAACTGGCAAATAGCAATTAATTTAGTTCCTTCCATAATTTACCTAATTCCACCAAATCACTATGAAGTGACTTTAATTCATTATGAGCAGAAAACAATTGTATATGCACATTCAAAATAAAATTACCATAAATTCAAAGTCACATCTGTTGTAAGAAGTCATAATATCTCATTAAGTATACAATGATATATACATCAGTTATCATATTAACCATACAAAATGTCATTATAGTAATAATAGTAATGGCATATATTAAGTGGCAAACTTGGTTTAACTTTAGTACATTAAAAAAAAAAAACTAAGTCAAAATCTTTCATATTTTTTTGAATATTTAGGGGAAAATCAAAAACAAAAATTAACCAACTCTTTACTGTAAAATTTAAGATAAACTATGAAATGTCAAAAAAAAAAAAAAATATTGTCCTTAGCCTCAATAAAAACAGAACCAAATTAGCTAAAGGGTGCTCCATCAATATTAATTAAGGAAGCAACTCAAGTAATGTCTTATAAAATAGAGCCAAAATCTCTCTATTTTGTAGCAAATAATCTGACAAACTTTTGTTACACCAATACAAAATTAGTTTCAATAACTTTCTTCCTCTTTATTAAAAACTATAATTATTTGAAATTACACATTAATAAATCAAAATTTTCAAAACTATATGTTAACAAATGATTCATATTGTTGTAACCATGTATTATTATATTCTTTGCACGGACTATTTATTAATATATATAATTTATTTATTTTTAATATAATATTAAACACTGAGAGGAGTAGAAAAGGTTTTTTTTTAATGCTTTTAAATTAAATAAAATTTCAAAAAGAATGATAATATAAGAAAAGTTGAAAGTTTTATTGAGAGAAAACAATGATTAAAGGTACCTCAAGTAATGTAGCAACAATTTTGGAGGTTGCTTCAAAATGGATATATATGAAAAAATTATAAGAAATGATTAAATTAAAAAATAAACAAACAAACAACACACAATAAAGACCAGTATACAAAGAAAAAAATATACATTGAAATTAAAATCAAATGCAATAAAAGAACTTGGAAATGACAGTAATTAAGTACCGTGAATAGATGAAACAGTCCATAAATGATAACGTTTATATTTAGGATAGTTTTTCAGTCTTCCCAAAAAATGTTGAGGCATATATTGCCTTCCAAGACAACGTTGGGACGATAAACCTGAAAATAACAGACAGTGACTTTAATCAATAACAATAGCATACTTGGTTAGTGTTGTGTATTACATGTGCATCTTGGTCTTGCATTTTACTTTGGTACATCATGATAGACGTTTGTTACTTGAAAAGAGAACACAAATTTGCCACCCTTGTTTGTTGACAATTAAGAATGCTTCAATATTTGTGTTAATTGTAAACAATTTTTTTATTAATTTAAGTTCCTTAGATTACATAATTAAAATATCCTTCATTAACTTAAAAATTCATTAGGTTATCCTCTTATTGAAAGATTTGGTACATGATTTTGGCAGGTTCTCACTTATAAGCACACATTACAAAAATATTAACACAATACGTACAACATAATTAATAAAAATTTTAGGCAAAATGCATATTTAAGCCCCTGAACTTTCATAGTTTTTGACATTGAGCCCCTGGACTTTAAATCGGTAACATTGAGCCCCTGTACTTTTTGAATGGTAAAATTGAGCACATGTTTGACAGAATCTACTAACGGCGTCAAATGAACTGCCATGTCATATTATTTTATTTTAAATAGTTAACACCTAATCTCCACTTCATATCTGAAATATAATATTCAGTAGTGATAAAAAGAAGAATCTCACGGGAAGAATCTCACCTTCTTCACCTTTTTCGTCAGTGGCCAAACTTGATTCTCCTGAGAACAGCGATGGCTGGAGAAGATGTGGAGCCTCGTTTCGTCGATCAAGAGAGTGTGAGGAACTTTACGATTCTTAGGGGAGTTAATGCTTGATTGCCTCACATTTTAAGGGTTCCAGCGATGTTTGCTACAGAATAAATTGATGAACATTGTGTATATGGTAGGTCTCCAGTGATGCGTATTTCTTGGACAGACAAGAACCCTGGCCGTCGTTTTTATGTTTGCTCCTAGAGAGAGGTAAGAGATGTGAGTTGGTTATTTTACATAAGCAATGCAATTTTGTTAGCTAGGCTTAGGTTGTTGTTTGTGAAAACAGGGGTTTTTCTGTGACTATTTCAAATAGAGAGATGATATTATAGGTGATTTTCAAATTTACATAATGAATGAGCTAAAGAAAGGTATTACTCAACTGGTTGAGGAGAGATACGATAGGGCTGATCCTCAAGCTCTTATTGAAGACAGATTTGAGGCAATTATTAGAATTCAGGATTCTGAGATTGGCAGGTTGAATGCTAAGGCAACAGATTTGAAGGAAAGGTTAAAGATTGCTGAGGGTAAATGACCAACCATGAAAAAAATTAGTTGTGCAATAAAAGGATATGTGCTGTTTAAGATAGTACAAAATGTAGTGGTTTGATGTTGTGTACAACATCAAATTAATTGTTAGGGTTTTTAGTCTATCTAATGCAATAGGATGGTAAATGGGCAAATGCTTGTCCAATTGTTAAGGTCTCAAGTGATGTAATTTTTGGAAGCTTCCTTGTTAAACTGACAACCATAGAACATGAAATGATTTTGGAGGAAATGGCAATTACTTTGTATTATTAGTGTGGCTAATTTAAATATATAATATTGCTTACAAATGGCAAATACTTTTGCACTAAATATGTTCAAAATGTAATTCACAATCTAACTTCCTTAATAATAGTCACATAATAGTCAAATAACATCCAAAATAATTAGTATACCTACAATATCCAAATAGTATCCAAACGAACTTATAATTCAAATGCCAATACAAGTAGGTTTTTTGCATTTAAATTATAGTTAACATTTTACAAATTGCACACAGAACATGTATATTACTGTGTATTTGGTGTTGACTTTTCCCCTTCATATTTGTTGTTGCGTCAGATGCTTGGGATGTTTGACCTCCACGGTTACTTGAACTATATACATACCTTGGCCTTGTTAATGGGGACTGCAATCAAGGTGCATAGTTAATAGACATTCAATATGAATTAATTGAATAATTTTCCAATTGAGAAATAAACATGTAATGTTGCAACACCAGTGAAGAAGTTCACATGCAAACCCATGCCCTTGCTTCCCCTGATTGGTGGAAATTTTTCCCTTGCTTTTATGTTGGATTTTGTCCAACCTGAAATCTTTTGACTTGCTTCAGATATGGTACTCTGACTGGGACATGCATCTGACCTAACAGCAAATGGAGGTTGGGTTGCTGCTCTAGGAGCTGGGGTATCTATTGGCATAATATTATTGGCAGCTGAAGTCTGTTGTGGAGGATCCTTAGACTTTAACTTGCCTCTTGCAGTATTATTGCTCCCTTTATAGAACTCACTGAAGATTTCCTTTGTATTAACCGCTTGTGTTTTAATTGATGGCTAAGATATGGAATTCTTTGTCTTCTGTTTTTTTGGCTTTGTGGAAGTAGATGCCTGAGATGATTTCATACAAACACTAGTATGCAACAATTAAATGCTAAGAGGCAGTTGACATCCTCCATTACACAAACAATCATTATTAGACATACTTAATAACTTTGTGCTTAAAAAAACATACATAACTATTTTTCATCTTAAGAAATTACAGAAAGACAACTGAAAAAATTCATAACTTCCATGGCCTAAGGATAACTCATAATCACTGATTAAGCACATTTTGTATAAAAAAACATGGTCTTCTTCTTACTACTTGATAAATATGAACTTAAAGCATAACAATAACTGGTGCTCCTCATACTCATTTCACAACAGAAGCTTCCAATTTAACATGCTTTGTCTCTTAAAGAGCAATGCAAGCCAAGAAAAATATTACTAGAGATGCATTACATTTGTCGGATTGAAAGCCAAAATACAAATCTGATTCCTCCCTAAACAACAGGTAAAGGCTTGACAAGAAAATATAATGCCAATGATGTGCTCATTTCATTATTGGTGCATAACAATGGTTCTTTCGTTATTAGAAAGCAAATTAAATGCAAAACAATATAATGTTACATGTGAGTCTCTTCTTATTGGACAACCTCTGGCATTGTGCTCTTTGTTATTACATATCTTGCATGTCATTGTCCTGCATGTTCTTGTTAATTTCCCAGTCTTCTTAACTTCATCTTTATTTTTCCTTCTATTCTTCTTAGGTATGCCTGGCATTGGTCTGAATTCTGGGGGCTCAATTCTTGGTTTGCCTGCTGCAGTTCATAATTTCTTTCCAGCAGTGCACTCCATATTGTGTCTGTAAGTCTTCAAGTAATTACTTTTGTGGTAGAAATCCCTCATGAACTTCTCTGGCTCATCATCTTTATGGTATATACCACAACATGCATGCTGGCAAGGAATGCCAGTTAAGTCCCACTCTCTGTAAGAACAAGATCCCTTGTTGATGTCAACAGTGTGCTTATCTTCTTTGTCATACACACTGGTTACCTCATAACCAGTATCACCATCCTACTTCATTACATAATTGAAGCTCTTCTCTTTATTCTTCTCCAATTTTGACACTGACCTAGGTGCATAGTTACATATCCAAGCCTCAATTGAAGACCTTTTACTCCACAGTCTTTTCATTACTATTACCTTGATTTCCTCAAACATTGAGATGATTGACTTGCACCTTACATCCAAAATCCACCCATTAAATGTCTCAGAGACATTGTTGTCAACCATATCACATTTGATGTCTGTCCAAAAAAATGCCTTGCTCCACTTCTCAATCTCATACCCTAATGCATCCTCTACTGAACCATTACCAAGGTCTTTTAATATCTTCATTTTCTCCTTTGAATCTGGCATCCAAGTTACTCTTGCACAATTCCAGAATGCAATTTTTCTTTCTTCCCTTCTTCATCTTTTTGCCCAGTTGGCATAAATGTGCCTTGCACACATTATATGCTCAACATTAGGAAAAAGTTCATCAATGGTAGCATTTAATCCCTGAAAAATTAAAGAATGAAAACACAACCATGTTTTTCATGTAACAAATAAAAGCATCAAATGTAAAAAATTTCAAAGTAAGAAGATTAGTGTAATACCTTTTGTATGTCAGAAATTATTATATATCCATCTCCATCTCCAAGCTGTAGATCATACTGTAAACATCTCATAAACTAACTCCATGTCTCCCTTGATTCTATACCAACTATACCTTAAGCAATTGGAAACATTTGGTTGTTTCCATCTCTCCTAATTGCACACAACAATATGCCCTTGCAGATGCCCTTCAGAAAACATCCATCTACCCTAATAATTTTCTTACATCCAGCCATCCATCCATCCTTGCAGGCCTTAAAGCAGACATAAAATCTACTGAATATATGCCTCTCAGTCTCACCATAATCAGCAGTACTTTTAACAATACAAGTAGATCCTGGGTTTTGACCAAGACCTGGTTAGCATAATCTTGAAGAAGAGCATACTCTGCCCTATAATCTCCAATTAGCTCTGTCAACACCCTTCTCTTTGCCATTCTAACCACATGAAAGCTCACATGCAGTTTCAAATCTGTCTTGGCAATCTCCTTCAAGTCCTATTTCTCAGTGCGCAGGCTATGAACTTTGAATTAGCAAATTTGGTCTTGTTAACCCTCAAGCATTTATGTCTGGGGTGGTAGGTTTTCATAGTTAGGGTTTCAAAATTATTCTCCATGTTAATAAATAGTACCAATGGACATTTACCCCTGCACGTGGCTCTCATCCTTCTTGGCTCATTTTTTATAAAATGCACCCCAAGTCCCTTCTTAACACTATATTTTGCAACTGCCTCCCTAACCTTTTCTTTATTTTTAAAAATCATACCCAAACAAAATACTGGTACCTCAGTGGTGGGGTCATAATATATCTTTGACTTAGCTTTTCTAAGTTGAACTGTTTCCCCTTCATCATCAGTCTCACTATAATAGGACCCCTGATGAGTGTGAAATATGCATGTGTTTAGTACTTTATTTTATTACATATTTAGGTTAGAATTGCATTATTTAGTTAGTTTTGTTATTTTATTTTAACTTAAGTAATTTTGTGTTAAATAAGTAATTTTTGTTCAGTGTGTGGTTATAGAATGCATTTGAGAAGAGATGGAGATAAGGCTTGAAGATAAAGATAAAATTGAAGCTTAAAGTTGGAAGTTATTTTCGCATCAGGGCACATGGCCGTGAGCTTGCCCATGTGCCAGTGGCATGGCCATGCACTTGCCCATGCCTGAATGGAGGAAAACACAGTCATCAGAGTACACGCCCATGCGCCAGTCACATGCCTAAGCGCTTGCCCATGCCCGATTCTAAAATTTCAGAGTTATTTTAAAGCATAGGCATGTCCAATTGTTGCATACCCGTACATGATGATGTGGCAGCCAACAAAAAGTGGATTTTAAGCTAGAATTTGGATAGATAGAAGCTCATCTTTTAACCTTATGTCTAGATAGAGTTTTGGAGAGTTTAAATGACCTTTTTCATTATGAAACTAGGTCATATATATATATATAACTATTTGTTCTCAGTTAAAGGGGAGAGGAGAGCTAGTTTTTAGTCTTTAGTTTAGTTTTTGGTTCTCTGCTCTCCTATTTTCTCCAGAATATATTTTCATTCTATTTTGCTTAGTAGAGGTGATACTTGGCTTGAAGTTAGAAGAGCAAGGCTTTCCTATAACATTTGGAAGGGAGGTTTTTCTT
>CATIWO010026114.1:0-21145 GCA_949673435.1 Macaranga tanarius | reverse complement strand
ACTCAAAAGAAGTGAAACTAAAGGCCTATGAGGCACTAGCAACTGGCATGCATCCTCAGATCTAGGATTAGGACTGAGCACAAGATGGAGAAAATACTGAATTGAACCAAAGTTTCAAACCAAAAGATATAAAAACTGTACTGGACCGAACAATTTTAACCCCGAACAGTACCGAATCAAATTTTTTAATTAATTTGGTATGGTACTAGATATTTTTATAAAACCGAACCGAGAACCGAACTGAACCATACCGAAACCGTACCGAACTAAAAACCAAATATATATTACTTGATAATCTAAATAATTAATTTCACTACTATATATATATAGTAGTGAAATTAATTATTTAGATTATCGAGTAATATATATTAAATAATACATGTATAATAATATATGATATAAATTAATATGTTTTGTGTTTAAGATATAATAAACTACTACTACTACTACTATTATTATTATTATTATCCATATATTTATTATATTACAAATTGAACTTAAATATGAAAATAATAAAATTCACTTATATGGTTTCAAATAATTCAATTAACAAATAAGAATGTGGAATGTCCATTACAACATAATTTAAACTTAAAATTATTATCATTATCAAATTAATGAGTTAAATAATATTATCATAATTATTATATTATTATATATTAATTTATATAAAAATATATTATAATAACCAAGATGATATAGTTTTGCACAAAATTAAATCATTTTATCCAAAACTACATCGTTTTAATTAAATTAAGTAGTGACCTTACAAATAACAAATAAAAAAAGTTCAGTCATTTTTATTAATTAAAATACATTTTATTGTTATATTTAATAACTTATTTCTATAATTTTTCGAAAGTAATCTTGTTGGTATTATTTCAAATTAATGAGATAAATAAAATTATTAGTCTTATTAGCCTTTTATTAGTTTTTTCAAGTATCATAAATAATTTTATTTAGAGTTTTGGAAGGAAAATGACCTAATTTTATATTTTATAATGGCCCTTTTGAAGGATTAAGAGAGCAGTGATATATTATATTTAATTTAATTCATTTTTATTCAACACTATATATAACTAACTAACATATATGGATGATTAGATATTTTATTTGGTAAATAATTAGTTTACATGACTATCTTTATTAAAAAAATAAATTAAATTATAATTTTAATAGATATATAGAAAAAACATTTTCATCTATTATTAATCCCTGAAATAAAATAGTAAAAATATTTTATATACTTTAGAGACTTGACTATTTCTTTGTATAGATAAAATATTTTTAAAAAAATTAGTCTCGTGCTAATATCTATCAATATTAATTTTTTATTATTATTAAATAGAAAATAATATTGTTATTAGTTTCAATTTAGTACTATAAAATGTATTTAAATTCTCGAACCATACCGTACCATACCGATTCGTTCCAAAAGAACCGAATCCCCATACCGAAAAAATGGTATGGTACGGTATGGAGATTTTTAAATTTGGTACTGGTACTGGAGATTTTATTTTTAAAATTCCTAAAATTTGATACGATACCGGAGATTTTTTATACCCGGATTTTCCTGACCCGTGCTCACCACTATCTAGGATGGTAGGTCAAAATATGGGTCCATGGTCATAAATCAATAGAATTTCTAGGTAAGGAAGCTAAAACTAGGAAATATAGAAGTGGAGGATGTTAGAAAAAAAAATAAAAGGAAATGAAAAAATAAAGGAAAATATAAATTTCACCCCTTTTATAAGCCATGCCCATATAGGTCTTTAGTGACCCACACATGTGGGTAGTAGCGCCTATTCATGGGTTAACTTTTGGGCACTTTAGAAGCTCCATTTTATGCACAAGTGACATATTTAAACTCTAATTTTTATTATGAGCATCACTTCAAGCCTTAAAAAGCCAAGAAATGACAAAATAAAGAAATCTCAATCGTAAGAAAACCTTTTTAATGCTAGTAAAGCTAAAAATGACATATATACATGCAGGTATAATTCTCCAAACTTAATATTCAATTTTTTTTATTAATGTTCCAGAGACTACATAGCATTATACTTTACATTCCAAAAACTATACAGCATTTGCTTGATGTTCCCAAGACTAAACAACATCCGCCTAATGCCTTAGAGGCTATATGACATAACTTAGTTTCCTTACCTAATGCTTTAGAGGCTATGCACCACCTTATTTGATGTCTCAGAGACTATACAGCATTTGGCTAACATCCCACAGCCTATACGACACTTGCCTAATGCCTCAGAGGCTATATAACATGTTACTTAATGTCCTAGAGACTATACAATACCCTACTTAATGTTCTAAAGGCTATATGACATTCATCTGACATCCTACATGTTATACAACATTCAATTGACACTTTAAAAGCTATATGACATATTTTAGTTTCCTTATTTGATGTTTAAGAGACTATACAACACCCTCCTTGATGTCCTAGAGACTATATGGCATCCATCTAGCACCTCGAAGGCTATATGACATTATTATAACTTCTCACTTAATTTCCTAGAGACTATATGACACTCACCTGATGCTTTAACTAGATATATGACATTATCCTATCCAGATCATCTCTGACTAAAGCCATACAGGCTATATAACATTCACTAGCATTTTATGTAACTCGCCCACTTCCTAGGAGACTATATGGCACAACTACAACATGCTAGGGTCTTCCAAACACATACTTCCTATTAGTCTACTAGATTTGAGCAAGAAAATATATTTGGACATTTAGCCCACTTTATCCAATTTGTTTTTTGGATCTTTGATCCCTTGAACCAAACCTATCTCTATCTTTGTTAAAACATGCTTGAAGAGGTATAAAAATATTATCTTGAATTCATTTACATCAATAATTGACTAGATGACCTATTTTGAATGCTTTTGAAGTAAATTTGCTTTCTTATTCATTACAAGGGTTTAGTTGACATATTCTACATATCAACGACAATTACACTTTTATTTTATTGCATTTTCTTTACTTCTACCCCCATTTCTTCTTTTTTCAAGTTGATTTTCCTATTTTAAGGCTTGCATTATGACTTAGTGATTGTGGGATCAAAATCTTGCTTGTTATGTTGAATTGACCTATGATTTTGGTTATTTTCTATTTCTTAAGCATTTTGGTTGTTTAGTATATTTGGCGGCCCTATATGCAGGCCATATACCCACATATGTCAGATTATTAAATTTTCCACCTTTACCATCCAATTCACTTCCTTTAGTCATTTATGATGATTCTAAGTTATTTAAGCTCTTCTGTGCCATTCTGATTATTTTATGATGTTTTCTTATAATTCATGCTCATATTTTATACTTTTAGGTTATTTTAGCTACTCCGCTAGTTTTACATTTTATTCCCTATTAAAATGCTTTGTCTTGTCTTTTTTTAATATATTTTTATTTTTTTAACTATTGTGCTATTTTTTATTATTTTATTCTTGTAACATATGTCCTCTATCATACTTACTTATGACGTATATATTGCATTTTATGCATAATAGTTAGTAGACTTCATTTAAGTTTGAGATTGTGCATAAGTTGTAAAGATTGACTAAATTATTTGGTAAATTTAGAGTAAATTGTCACAATAGAAAGTTATGAGGTATTGTACAATAAACCCATTTCATTAAGAAGCTAAGGAGGTATTATGATGATATTTAGTTATAATTATTAAGATTGTTATTTTTATGGTTATTAGTGATAAATATGCATTTAAGTTTACGGTTGGGCATTTAATCTAAGGAGACTTTAGGGGGAGTATATGGAGGCTTTTGATTGGGTGTGTGTTTATGTGTGTGTATATTGGTGTGTAGAGTGTGTAGAGAGTTGGGAGAAGAGAAGAAGAGTGAGTTCTTGAGTTTTTGGAGAGTCTTTTATCTTGTTTTAGTTATCAATCAATAGCTTTAAGAGGCATTAGAAGGTCTTTAATCCATTAGAGTCCTAATTGGTAAGCTCTACTTGTAATTATATTATTTGTAGTTAAGTTTTGTTGGGTTACAATTCGTGTCATGTTTTTCCTCTATTTTCAGTCCTATTGTTTTTACCATAACTTTGGCTATAAAACTTTAATTTGAGCACGGTTGGATTCTCTGAAAACTTCAAAGAGTCCTCTATAATTTTTATATTTTGAGCTTGCACTGAATTTGATGTTAAGAGGGTCTAATATGGCCAGAAATTTTATTGCTCTCATTAAATGCTTTATTTTGCCCGAATGGATTCTAAAATACATAATTAATTATCTACATGTCCAAATTAAGAAATTTCTATTGGAATTGGTAGTAGACTCTTAACCCTAGATTCCGTAAAAATTTAGTGGTTATTGGACGTGTATGTGCATCTTTAGACTATATTGAACTATGAGCATTTAGTTACACTTTGTGAGTTTAGGGTGAATTATAATGTTTGCTTGTTGATTTTGATATATAATTATGTGTAGGAGTTGGAAGGGATAGAGAAGACCCTACTCAAAAGGAGGAGCTTTTCTTTGATAAGAAGTTCAAAGCTTTTTGGTAATTAATTATTAATATAATGCTTATATATATACTGATTCTCTTGTAATCATAGTGGGTTGACTATATTTGGTTTATGTACGCTATCTATTATGGCAAGAATCATATATATGTATATTGTTTGTAAGAATATTGAATGGTTGATTGAAAATGTATTGTGGTGAATTGTGAATGATGCCACATATATTAAATTGTGCAAGCCACTTAATGTGATATGGATTGACGTATATTATTTGTGAGAATGGTGAATATATATATATATATATATATATATATATATCTGTGTGTGTGTGTGTGTGTGAATATTAATTGATGTGAGGAATGTGAGGTATATGTGTGATAGTGGAGACTGAGCTGGGAAGAGAGTCTCAGAAGTGGCCATTTATGTGAAAAATGTGAAAATGTGAGAATTGAGGCTGAGCTGGGCAGAGAGTCTCAGAAATGGCCATTTCTGTTAAAAATGTGAATTTTGTGAGGAATAAAGCAAAAGTGAGCTTTGTGTGAGAAGCGTGTGACGATGATTCTGGCCGAATAACTAATGTGCATGAACATATATTGTTTCATTGTGTTAATATATATATATATATATATATATATATGTTGAATGTAGATTGAATGTGAGGTGTGTCTATGAGGATTATAATTGTGAATTACTTGGAATGGTGTGATTTAGTGTATATGTGGCACAAACAATTGAGTTTTGGTGTTTGGATGTCTTTTTGTTGTGTTTTGGATGTTGCACAAGTTTTTGGACACGGCCATATGGTTTTAAAATATAGTCGCGCATATGCAGGATATTAAATTCAAGACTTCAGGCACGGCTGTATGCATTCCATAGGAAAAATACCGGATTCGGGCATGGCCGTGCATATTCAGTGAGGAAAATCCCAAGTTCAGCCATGGCCGTGTATGATCAGGGGAAAAATCCAAGCCTCAGGCACGACCGTGCATAAATTCCACATGGCTGTGCAAGCTCAGTGTGCCAAGTTTGAAATTCAGGTACGGTCGTGTACACTTCCTGCACGACCGTGCACAACTTGTGGTAGAAATTTCTTATAGTTTATTATGTAACAAGTTTTATATATTTTCCCTAATTAGTTCTAAACAAGTATTATATGTTTGATTATATTAATAATTACTTATTGAGTTGCAAGCTCATTCCTTTGCAATTGTATTTTTTAGGCATAGATAGGTAGGAAGCTTGAGGTATGTCTTCGTCATGAGCTCAGGTGGATCAAATGCAAGCTTGGTGTCGACATCTCTATCCTCATGAGCATTTTTAACTTTGGCATTTGTAATTATATCATGTTTGTTTTAGTTTACATATGTAAAGTTATGTACAATGTACTAGCTTTTATATAATATATCATTTGAGAAATTTTTCTTATGCCACATGGTTTCCATCTATTGTGGACACGTATATACGGTACTTTGAGGGTGCTACATTAAGTGGTATTAGAGCCGAGAATTAGATTCCCTTAGGATATGATAATTGATGCATTCATGACATATCATGCATGAGTTTTAAAAAACATATAGTTAATATGCATTGTATATCTCAGGATGGATGAACACTAACCACCTCACAGTTACCCCTAAGAGTCATCTAAGTCAGTTTATAAGCAAACCCCTGTGCATGCCTAGGGAGAGTTAGAACAATCTCAACCCCAAGCCCCTCCACCAATTGCATATCCTTTTATGTAGGAGTTTGTTCAGATGATGAGGACAATGGGTCAAAGACCATTGGATAACACTATGGATGAGGTTTATGTGAAGATAAAGAAGCAAGGTGCTAAAGCCTTTGCGAATACCACTGATCCCATGGTAGTTTAGGAATGGCTAAGAGGCACCGAAAGAATTCTTGATAGGTTTGAATTCACCACCGAGAAGAAGGTGAGCTATGTCATATCTTTATTTTAGCAAAATGCTATAGATTGGTGGGAGATGGTGCCGAGAAGCAAGAATGTGCTGATGACCTTGACTAAGGAGGAATTTCTAATAGAGTATACCGAGAAATATACACCGGCAGTATATTGGGATAGAAAGAAGATTGATTTCTTGAATTGAAGCAAAATAATCTATCTATGGCCGACTGTGAAGTACAGTTTGTGAGGTTATTAAAGTATGTACCAGAGAAAGTCGCCACCGATGAATTAAAGAGGAATAAGTTTGAGCGGGGATTGAACCTAAAAATTCGGGAGAAGATGGCCATATAACCCCTAACGTATAGAGAAGTGTCAGAGACTTCTTTGCGAGCTAAAGAGATTATCAGAGAAAGGAATGAAATGGATGCCAAGAAGAAGAGAACTATAGGCACATTCACTACCCCTACCCGCACCAGTGGTAGTTCATCTTTTAAAGCCTCCAGCTTTCAACGGAGTGGATTTAGAGGAAGAGGCATGAGTCGGTCCAACTAGTCAAAAGGAGGATCTTTCAGCTGAGGATTTGGGAGATTTTAAAGCCGAAAGGGGCAAGGAAGATCTATGAGTGGTGCATCTGCTTCAATATGTAATCAATATGGTAGATTGCACTCGAATGAATGCTAGAATTCTAGACCGGGCACGTGTTATTATTGCAGTCAACCGGGTCACTTCATCAGAGATTGTTCGGTAAGAAAAACCATGGAAGGATCTCAAATGGCGGTTTAAAGTAGTGCTAGAGAGAATGTACTTCAGACTAATCATGGAAGAGGCTGAGGTGGTAGAGGAAGTGTAGCTAGCACTTTGAGCCAACCAAGATCTACTGGTCAAACCCAAGGCCAAGCAAGGATCTATGCCATCACTCGATAAGAAGCTCCTGCAGCTCCAAATATGGTCACTGGTATCTTTACTATCTTTGACCATGATGCTTTTGTATTAATAGACCCTGGATCTACTTGTTCTTTCATGTCTCATAAGTTTGCATTGAGGGTGCATGGTATAATTGAACCCCTAGAACATAGCCTATATATTTCTATGCCTGCTGGAGGTATTGTAGTAGTGAATTCGGTAATGAGGGTATGTCCTATATTAGTAAATGGTGAGATTTTATATGCAGACTTGATAATTATTAAACTAGAAAAGTTTAATGTTATCTTGGGTATGGATTGGTTGGCAAAACATCATGCCATTATGAATTATTACACTAAGGAGGTAGTTATAGGTATTGTAGGGCAGAAAAAGATAGTGTTGAAAAGTTATGCTTGCTTGTTTGATTTCAGCAATGACGACATTTCATTTAATTAAAGATGGGTGTGAGGCGTATTTAGCCAATATTTTTAATACAACTAAAGTTAGTCCTAGGGTAAGAGAGGTACCGATAGTTAGAGATTATCCCGATGTGTTTCTAGATGAATTATCGGTATTACCTCTGTACTGGGAAGTAGATTTTGAGATTGAGACTGTTCCGGGAACAACACCGATATCAATTGCTCCATATAGAATAGAACCTATAGAGTTGAAAGAGGTGAAGAAGTAGCTAGAGGAGTTGTTAGAGAAGGGATTTATTAGACTAAGTATATCACCATGGGGAGCTCCGATTTAGTTTGTAAAGAAGAAGGATGGTAGTATGCGATTGTGTATTGACTATCGGCAGTTGAATAGAATCACGATGAAGAATAAATACCCATTGCTGAGAATTGATGATTTGCTTAATTAATTGAAGGATGCTATAGTGTTTTCAAAGATAGATTTGAGATCAGGATATTGGCAACTCCGGGTGGCCGAATCTTCTATTTCCAATACTGCATTCCGAACTAGATATGGGCATTACAAATTTCTAGTTATGCCTTTTGGATTGACAAATGCACCTGCCGTATTTATGTCGTTAATGAATAAAACCTTTCAACAGTATTTAGATCAGTTTGTGATTTTTTTTCATTGGTAATATCCTCATATATTCTTTAAGCAAGGAAGTGCATGAATAACATCTTCGAACAGCTTTACATATATTAAGAAAGCAACAATTGTATGCCAAATTCAGCAAATGTGAATTTTGGATGGAAGAAATTACTTTTCTTAGGCATATAGTTTCGAAGGAAGGACTGAAACCGGATCCATCAAAGATTAAAGCTATTATGGAGTGGGAAGCATCTAAAAATGTGACTGAGATTTGGAGTTTTTAGGATTGGCTGGATATTATAGAAGATTTATGAAAGATTTTTCTGTTGTTGCAAGACCTTTAACGAATTTATTGAAGAAGAATGTGCAATTATGGTGGATCGAGACATGTCAAAGGAGTTTTGATAAATTAAAGGAAGCCCTTACTACTACTCTAGTGCTTGCATTACCAACTGGAGATGAAGGTTTTGTAGTGTACACAAATGCTTTTGGACAAGGATTGGGGTGTTTTCTTATGCAAAATGGAAAGGTCATTTCATATACTTCAAGGCAATTATGAACTCATGAAGTTAACTACCCTACCCATGATTTAGAGCTAGCTGCTATTGTCCATGCGTTGAAGATTTGGAGACATTATTTATATGGAGAAACCTTTTCCATTTTTATTGATCACAAGAGTTTGAAATACATTTCCATGCAAAAAGAGTTGAATTTGAGGCAATGAAGATTGATGGAGCTATTGAAAGACTATGATTACACCATTGAGTACCATCCGGTAAAAACAAATGTAGTAGCTGATGCCTTAAGTCGCAAAACTGTAGAGATTGTAGCTGGAATAATTTACTATGAAAGGGAGAATCTTGTGGCATTGCGAGCAATGAATGTTCTTCTTAATGTTAGGGAAAACCATTTAGTAGCTACTTTGTAAGTCAAATTGTCATTGGTGGATCAAATTGGAAATGCTCAAATAGAAGATGCATACGTGAAGAAGATAAAAGAAAAAGTGGAAGCGGGAATCAATACTCAGTTTGCAATTAGAGAAGATGGCATATTGGTGATTGGTAATCGTTTGTGTATTCCGGATGTCAGAGAATTAAGGAGACAAATTATGAATGAAGCATATACCGCTCCTTATGCGATGCACCCCAGAAGTACTAAGATGTATCGAGATTTGAAGCCTTTTTATTGGTGGCCAACAATGAAAAAAGATGCGGTGGAATACGTGTCAAAGTGCTTTACATGTCAACAAGTAAAAGCGGAACATCAAGCACCTGTGGGAAAATTGCAATTTTTAAAGATACAGGAATGGAAACGAGAGAGGATAATGATGGACTTTGTGATTAGGTTGCCATAAACATTTCAATGTTTGCTTATTGATTTTGATATATAATTATGTGTAGGAGTTAGAAGGGATAGAGGAGGCCCTATTTAATAGGAGGAGCTTTTCTTTGATAAGAAGTTAAAAGCTTTTTGGTAAGTAATTATTAATATAATGCTTACATATATTGATTCTCTTATAATCATAGTTGGTTGACTATGTTTGGTTTATGTATACCATCTATTGTGGCAAGAATGATATATATATATATATATATATATATATATGTTATTTGTGAGAATATTGAATGGTTGATTGAAAACGTATTGTGGTGAATTATGAATGATGCCACATATGTTGAATTGTGCAAGCCACTTGATGTGGTATGGATTGACATGTATTATTTGTGAGAATGGTGAATATATATATATATATATATCTGTGTGTGTGTGGATTGACATGTATTGTTTGTGAGAATGGTGAGTATATATGTGTGTGTGTGTGTGTGTGTGTGTGTGGATATTGATTGATATAAGGAATGTGAGTTATACATGTGAAAACTGAAACTGAGCTGGGCAGAGAGTCTCAGAAGTGGCCATTTATGTGAAAAATGTGAAAATGTGAGAATTAAGACTGAGCTAGGCAGAGAGTCTCAGAAATGGCCATTTATGTTAAAAATGTGAATTTTATAAGGAATAAAGTAAAAGTGAGCTATGTGTGTGAAATGTGTGACGATGATTCCGGCCGGATAACTAATATGCATGAACATGTATTGTTCAATTGTGTTTATGTATATATATATGTTGAATGTGGATTGAATTTGAGGTGTGTTTGCGAGGATTATAATTGTGAATTATTTGGAATGGTGTGATTTAGTGTATTTGTGGCACAAACAATTGAGTTTTGGTGTTTGGATGTCTTTTTGTGGTGTTTTGGATGTTGCACAGGTTTTTGGACATGGCCATATGGTTTTAAACACTGCCATGCATATTTAGTGAGGAAAATCCCAAGTTCAGGCATGTGTTATCAGAGGGAAAAATCCAAGCCTCAGGCATAGCCATGCATAAATTTTGCATGGCCGTGCAAGCTCAGCGTGCCAAGTTTGAAATTCAGGCATGGCCGTATGCACTTCCTACACGGCCATGCACAGCTTGTGGTAGAAATTTCTTATAGTTTATTTTGTAGCAAGTTTTATATATTTTTCCTAATTAGTTCTTGAGAAGTATTATATGTTTGATTATATTAATAATTGCTTATTGAGTCGCAAGCTCATTCCTTTGCAATTGTGTTTTTCAGGCATATATAGGTAGGAAGATTGAGGTGTGTTTTCGTCATGAGCTCAGGTGGGTCAAATGCAAGCTTGGTGTCGACATCTCCATCCTCATGAGCATTTTAACTTTGGCATTTGTAATGAGATCATGTTTGTTTTAGTTTACATATGTAAAGTTATGTATAATGTACCAGCTTTTATATAGTATATCATTTGAGAAATATTTCTTATGCCATGTGGTTGCCATCTATTGTGGACACGTATATGTGGTACTTTGAGGGTGGTACAATTATCGTGGATGATTGTATACATTATGTGAACAAAAATACTATCATGAAAACATTTGTTTTATAGGGCTTTATTAGAATAGGGCTAGATTTATTATTCTATAATTTTTTTATTTTTGATCTATTCGCAAGGAAAGTGATGTAAATTATTGTAAATATTGTTTTTCTTACTTTATGATTACTATTGTAGATGTGGATGTGTGTGTATATTACTATCATACTGAAACTAGGGTAGTGAAGAATGTGTAGCAAGTATTATTTAATAAAATAGTAGTCAAATAGAAATGACTTTCTGAACTAAGAATCTCTATCTACATAATAGATTTTGCTAGAGTCTTCAGATCATTTTGTATTTTCCCGAGTGGTTAGGTGGCAAGTTCTTTTTTTTAGGCTTTTTTGGGAATTTGAAAAGCCTTTTGCACTGCCCTTAGTGGTATTTGGTCCTTCTCGTGTCATGGTCGTAGCCATTTATGGTCCCCGATAATCTCACCTACTTTTTGTCTCACTCATAGTGGCCATGCAAACAATTAAAAATTCTTCATGTGACGTCTTTTACTTACTACTACATGTAATTCATTAAGCATTTTAATAAGCTTTTTGAGTCCTTTCTTCATCATTGACTTTCAAATTATTATAAATTATTACTCATTACATTATCTTTGAAACTCTGAGATACTCAATTCTTGACACAACCTTATTTAAATGAAAAAAGAAACCTAATTAGGAAAGAAAACTTATGCAAAGAAGGCAACCTAAGCAAAAGAGTAAAAATAAACAAATGTTAAAAAGAGATTAAAAAATAAAAGAAAGCCCAGCTAGGTGTGAAAATCTCAAAAAAAAAAAGATCACCTAGGTAAAAAAAAAGGAATATAAAATAAAATAAATAATAACACAACATGATGATTGTACTCGAATAAGTAACTAGCAGGCATGCTTTCTAGATTTAACATCATTTAAGCTAAAAAAAGTCATTCTTCACCCATTAAACTGCACAATAATCAAGATTTTAAAATCTCCTAATTCATCCTCAAATGTTATTAAATAGTGCAAATAAGAAGGTTGTTGACCATTTGCACGATCAATCTCTAATCAATCTTGGTTTTGATTTTAACAATTAATTTTCAACTCTTAATTTATGTGTTTAAGTGTGTATTCAAGTTAGGTTCAAAGTTACAATTAATGAGCAAAGCATGGAAGCAAAACTAAGTAAAATCAAGGATGAAGGCTTCCTTACTAATAGGATCATAAGGACATTGTCTGGAATGTAAGGAAGCCCTTGGGATCATGAGTAGAACAGGGGGAAATATTAATTCACCCTTTTTATTTTCAAAAATATCTTTTTATCTAAAAGGGCATTTTTTGACCAAAATTTATACCAAATATAATATAATAAAATATGAAATTTATTTGAAATAAATTTCATAAAATATTCATTTAACTAAACACACTTTATTAATAAAAATTTATTTAGAATTGAATTTTATTTGAAATTCATTTAGAAATGAAATGAATTTTTTAGTAGAATTGAATTAAACATAATGTAAGGGTTTGAAAATCAAAACTTGGGGATAAGTTAGTGTGGACACATAGTTTAGCCGGCCCACAAAGACAAGCCAAGTGATGAAAAATGATTAAAAAAAAGTCCAATTTACCAAGGAACTGAATTCAGACCCGTTTGTGAGAAATCCAAAATCATAACCCAAGCCCAAACACTTAACCCAGCAGACTGAGCCCAAAAAGCTAGCCCACATGGCCTAAAAGCCCATTTTTATCTATAGAGGCGTTGCCTCTTCAGAATAGAGGCGCGTGCCTCTTTCTCAGGGAGGCGCATACCTCTGTCATTAGAGGCGTGCACCTCTACGACACCTGTTGTAAAAATAATAATAACGGCAGAACATGGATCGCTCCACGTTCTGCAACCATAAAATAATGATAGACGTCGGTCTAATGAGCATTAAAAAAGGGTGATTCCTCTATAAAGAGGGGGAGGAAACTCTGGAGAGGGGTTAGCAAGAATCAGCCTAAAAAACCCAAAAGAAGAATGAAAGAAGAAGAAAAAAGAAAAAACCAAAACCAAAACCAAAATCAAGCAAAAAAAGGTCTGAATTCAAGTGCTATAGAGGCAGAGAGGCAATTCAAAATCAATCTGAGGGCGAAACACTTTCAAAAGTCAAGCTTCACAGTAATTTTATTCTTCCTTTCTACTTTGAATTCAATTTTGATTTTTCTATTTGCTGTTGATTCTCGCTATTTTCGGTATATAGTTTTAATTTCTTTTAACGATTTGAGCTGCTTGTGATTATTTTCTACTATATTAATTGTATAATTGTTGTTTGAATTATTAAAAATGCAAAAGACCAGTCCCTATCAAAAACTAGGAGTGCACCTCTATGTAGAGGTGCCACCTCTCTATCACAAAGGCATACGCCCCTAGCCTATAGAGGCATACGCCTCTATAGCTTCTATGCATGTTTTGAAATTTCGACCGTTGTACTAGAGGTGCCGCCTTCCACGAAGGCATGCTCCTCTGTAACACAGAGATACACGCCTCGGTGACCAGTAAAATGGTATTTTATTTTATTTTCGCTAATTTCTTATTTTCTTAATGGATTTATTTTGTGATGATTTAATTACTTTTTTTATAATGACAAGACAAATTTAATAATGGATTAATTCCATTATTTTGATATACTTAGAATTTATTTGTTTTATTTCCTTAATTTATTTATTTTTTTATAAAAAAAAAGGTTGTAATCATTTTTCCTCCCCTTTTCTTTATTCGTGATTTTAATTTGTTGTTGTTATTATATTTTATGAATTGTGTATATTAATGTATGAGGACCCAATTGCATAAAAATAATCTTAATAAACAAACTTGGACTAAATTGTAAAATTTGAAAATTATTGGACTAAAATAGCTATTTACATGTAATTAAGGAATAATTAAGTAATTAAAAATAATAAAATATAAAACACAAACGGAGGCCGATCGCAAGATCGGGTGGGCCACTAAAAGCCCATACCCAATTTTCGGACCCAATCTCTGAGGACAACTGCTGGGCTTCCTCCGTGGAATCCAGTTACTGTAAAAGTGTTCCCGGATTTCACCTGGGTGGTTACTCCATTCTCCAATTAAAGCCTGTCAAAAGGCCTACATTGTATTCCTAGTGGGCCTTGAGCCCGCATAGTATTATGGTCACTGAACACTTGGGCGCGCGCTGAACCCCACCGCCGACAGTGGCGACTCCACTAGGGATAGAGAAACTAATTCCAGTGTTGTATGTTTTATTATTTTTAATTATTTAATTATTCTTTCTACATTTTCATTCACTACACTATTTTCACATACTGCGCACACAGTCCCGAATAGCCCGATAATGGTTGTTGCTTTGCTGCTTATGTTTTATTCAAACCTGGTGGTGGGGTATATAGCTATTGTCACTCATAGTGAAGTACAATTGAGTACGTTGTTTGGACCCTTAAGTGGGAAGACGGAAAGAGAGTATATAAAGACTGTGGGAGCCTTTAACTTTACCCGAGACTCAGCTCATGTAGTGCCCTAGCAACTACCCTTAGGGTTTCCCTAAATGCATGTGTTTTGATGTCGTATAATAATCTCATTCATAAAGCCCAAGTCTAATAATGATGAACCATGATAGATTGGACTCTTGTCCTTCTATCATGGCCCGTTATGTTGGACTTTTGTTTTGTGGATGAGATATGCTACTTATTTGTTTTGTCTCCAGAGCTTATGCATGTACGTCGATTTTAGTATCCTATATTGATAATTAAAACCCGGCCAAAAATCCTAAGTAAGAGACTGACCATTGAACACATGTGTGGTTGGAATAAAGTAGGAAGGCTGTGTTTTTGAGACCCTATGTGCATTTATTTATGTGTTTATTTATTTTTGTTTAAACCACCCTTAAAATACCAACAAAATTTGCAAATCATGCATACACGTCATGCATATTTCTAACCCTTTGTCTTGTAAAAATAGATCCTCCATCTTCTGTTTGGATATGCACTCGCAAAGGTCAGCTAATCAGATCTACACCAGTTACTACTTCACTTACTAAGACCACTACAATGTCTGACAACCTTGATATAGAGGCTTTTGGGAAACAGATGAAAGAAGAGATTGCGGCTAATACCAGAAACCTTATTCGAGAAGAAATGGGAGAAATACTTTAGACAGCTAGAGGAAAACCACTGATTGACTTGGATGAGGGTGAAGCTACAATTGGGAAACCTAGGGATAGGGATGATGATCTTGAAACTGTGCTTGTTGATCCTCCTAGGCAAGAGTTTTAAGTTGCTATGAACTCTGAAGAACCTGCATGGGCTAAAGAAATGGCAAAGATGAAATCCTAAATGCAACTTCTGATGAAAGACAAAGGTATGGATGCTTCCATGGACTACAGTGACATGGATTTTGATAACGAAAAGCCCTTACCGAAGAAGTTCAAGTTCCCTAATATAAAGAAGTATTCGGGAACCAAAGATCCTCATTTGCATTTGAACCAATTTATCACTCACATGAAAATAACTGAGCTCACTAAATCTCAAATCATGAAGTAATTCTCACTATCTTTGAAGGGGGCACCAGTTCGATGGTACTATTCTTTGGACCCTCATATTCAAGCAGACTGGAAAGAGCTATGTGCCGCATTTGTAAAAAAATATGGGTTGAACTCTCAGATGGAAGTATCATTGAAATATCTGCAAAGCACCAAATAGAAATACAATGAATCCTTTACTGATTACCTGACAAGATGGAGGGTTAAGCTCTCGGAGATGAGACATCGACTAGCTGAATCTGATCAATTGATATTTGCAATTAATGGATGCATTCCACTACTCATAAGAAAGCTGAATAATATAGGAATTAGAAATTTTAAAGAACTCTACAGGTTTGGGGTTCAAAAATAAGGTAATGTGGCCCAAGAGAAGAAGTACTTCAGAGGAAGATCTGGGAATAAAGAGGGACCAAGCAGCCATGTCCAAATCAATGCTATTGAGTAACCTTGGCAACCCCAAAAGTTTTCCAATCTTGGAAGATCCCTTTCAAAAGTCCTTGATAAACTTATTGAGAAAGGACTCCTTCGACCATTGCCACCAAAGACTCTATTTCCCAATGCTAAGCCAAAAGTCTTTCGTAAATACCATCAAGTCATTGGACACGACACTGACCAATGTACCTGCCTCAAACACAACATCCAAGACCTCATCGACTCCGAAAAGTTAGTCAATCCGGAAACTAAAAAGCCAAACACCCAAAGAAACCCTTTACCAAATTACCGAAATACCCCACCTCCAAATCAACTTGTCCTGATGATTGGCACTAGTTTAACTGAAGAACAAGTGTTAAACTCTTTCACTAACTTTGAGCCTAACCCTGAACCTACCCAAGTTATCCAAACTAAAGTCACCTGTGAGAAGGGTCTGTTTATAAACATGTTGGACATCTGGTGCTTTGATGATGAAGAAATTGGAGAAGGGATTGATGTGTGGGAAGGTGAAAGACAATGGGAGGTCGAGCATGTGGTATTAGCTAAAAAGGAAAAGGAGGAGAAGAAGGAAAAGCCAATTAAAAAGAATGAACTTGAAGTTGATCCCAAGCTGGAAGAGAAGGAAGCACCCAAGAAAGAATTACCTAAGAAAATAATAGCCAGCATCTGGGAGTTGTTAATGCAATCTAAGATACACCGAGATGCCATGGTTCAGGTTCTTCATGAGAGAAAAGTCTCCACCAGCACAACCCCTCAATAGTTAGTGAGTTCGTTAATGTAAAAACCTAAGGAGACAATTGTTTTCACTGATGAGAATCTACCGTTGGAAGGAAGAGATCATTACCGAGCATTGTTCATCAAGGCTAAAATTAAAGGGAAGATGATTTGCTGTGTGATGGTGGATAATTGATCAGCCATCAATGTATGTTCCTTGAAGATACTGCCAAAACTTAGTATGACTGTTGCTAACCTTCAACCTTCTAATGTGATAAATAAAGCATATGATGATACCAAGATATCTGTGGAAGGCACATTTAAAATTCTAGTTAAGACTCGGCCTATTGAAGCTTGGGTCACTCTTCATGTGATTGACATCCCGGTTACTTTCGTTGTGCTGTTGGGAAGACCTTGGTTTCATCCTCTAGGTGGAGTTACTTCTACTATTCATCAAAAGATCAAGTTTCCATATAAGGAAAAAATAGTCACTATTACAGCTGCGTCTGAGGCAGCCATTGTAGCTCTGAATTTGGCTCCTAAGGAAATCCCTCTGAATCCTAATTTTGAGGTCTGCATGATTTATGAAGATTCCATAGAGGAAAAGGTGCTGAATATGCTTAAGGGAATGAATTTCATGCCTGGATTGGGATTAGGAAAGAGCCAGTCTAGACCACCTGAATATGTGGAAGCTAAATTGTAGATTTTAAAGCATAGGCCCGGTTATCACGGGGACAAGGATGGACCTAATAGTATAGAGAAGTGGTCACTTTAGGAAAGGTTCGTTCGAGAAGGGAATTACAATCCCTACAAGGGTAACCCTGAGCCTTTATTTCTAGAAAGAAGGAAAGTCCCTGGGTTTGAGATCTTTATGGATTATCTAGGTGAGAAGAGCATGGATGGACCGACACTGGAAGAGCTGATAGTAAATGAGGAAGTTGCTACTGCTACTATAGAATTCACCACTGGTAATAAGAATACTGCAGAGAAAGTTGTTGATACTGTTGCTGAAAAGAACTCCAAAGGCAAAGGGATCACTGTCGAGGGAGTTGAGATTGTAGTTGGAGATGCTAGTCATAGTGAGAATGTTGTTGTGGACTTGGAGACCTTCATCTAGAATTCATTTATTGTTACTTTTTTTTTATGATTTTGATGTTTCTCTTGCTAGTTTATTTGAACTTGATGATTTATTCTTTTCTAAGGTTGATGCAATGAAATCTGACTTTGCTTACTTGTGTGATGTCTTACCTAATGGTTATGCTTATTATAATGATCATTTCATGCATATATTTGACATTAATTCTACACAAACCATAACATTTAATTTAGGCATAATTGAAAATCCTAAAAACATAATAATTGCTTCTTTCTCCTAATGAAAGTGAAAAAATGAAAGAAATTTTAATAAAGAGACAGAAAGTATTTACTTAAAGTTATGAGGATACGCCAGGGATAGATTGCAAGATTATGGAATATGAGATCCCTACTTATCCTCATGTCATGCCAGGTAAACAGAAAAGAAGAAGGTTGAGACTAGAATGGGCACTCCCGATTAAAGAAGAGGTTGAGAAATAGTGAAAGGTTAGATTTCTTGAAGTAGTCAATGACATGAAGGCTTGCCAATATAGTACCGGTACCGAAGAAAGATGGAAAAGTAAGAATGTGTGTTAATTACCGGGACTTGAACAAGGCCTGCCCGAGAGATGATTTCCCCTGCCTCATATTGACACCCTGGTAGACAGTGCAGTTTCAAGCTCTATGTTTTCTTTTATGGATAGATTCTCTAGGTACAATCAAATTAAGATGGTTGAGGCAGATAAGTTGAAAACCTCATTCATAATTGAGTGGGGAATTTATTGCTACTTGGTGATGCCGTTTGGGCTAAAGAATGCCGGAGCACATACCAGCAGATGGCTACTACTCTTCTGTATGATATGATCCACAAGAAGATTGAAGTGTATGTGGATGATATGATGGTCAAGTCTCTCACTAGGGAAAATACTTTAAAGCTCTAGACAAGTTCTTAGTTAGAGCCAACTTGTACAATTAGAGATTGAATTCGAAGAAGTGTGTATTTGGGGTTACTTCAAGGAAACTAGTGGGTCACATAGTCAGCAAAAGAGGGATAGAGGTTGATCCAGATAAGATAAAAGCCATCAGTGAGATGCCAGCTCCGAAAATAGAAAAGGAAGTAAGAGGATTCATAGGGCATTTGTAGTACATCAGTCGATTTATAGCCAAATTGACTACCATATGCAAGCCAATTTTCAAATTGCTCAAAAAGAATCAGCCAGTGATTTGGGATGACCGATGCTAGCAGGCTTTTGAGACTATCAAGAGGTATCTAATGAAGCCATCTATGTGGCAACAACCAAGACTGGGAAAGCCATTGATTTTGCACTTTGCCATCAAGAAGGAAGCTGTGGGGGCAATGTTGGCATAAGAGGATGAGAATGGAGTAGAACATGCTATATACTACTTGAGTAAGAAGTTTCTACCTTATAAAGCCAATTACAACTTGGTAGAAAAGACTTGTCTATCAGTTGTATGGGCAACTAAGAAGCTTCGACATTATTTCCAATCCTATAAGATTTAGGTGGTATCAAAATATGATCCTTTAAAATACCTTCAGCAAACTTTTTCTCTCATGGGAAAGTTAGCTCAATAGTTGATATTACTTACAGAGTTTGATATTGAGTATCTGTCCAAAAAAGTGATCAAAGGAAGGGCTGTTGCAGATTTTTTAGCACAAAATCTTATGGATGATAATCAGGAATGGAAATTGGAATTTCCTGATGAGCATCTAAGAGCTATTAGAGTGCAAGAATGGCATATGTACTTTAATGGTGCAGTTAACAGTAAGGGGGTAGGTGTCGGTGTAATCTTGATCACTCCCGAGGGTGAGATGATTCCCATAGCAAAAAGGCTTGAGTTCGAAGTGACCAATAATCAAGCAGAATATGAGGCATGCATTTTTGGACTAGAGGCTTTACGAAGTGTGGGGGCATAAGAGATTACAGTTTACAGGGACTCGATGTTGGTAGTAAAATAGATCTCTAAAGAATAGGAAGTCAAATAGGATAAACTGAGGCTTTATGTGAATCAATTAACTACCATTACTTTGTCATTTAGTCGATGTAGATTTGTGTATCTCCCTTGAGATGAAAATCAAGTTGCAGATGCTTTGGCTACATTAGCCTTGATATGGGAAAATAATGCACGGGTTCTAGCTAAGCCCCTAATTTTGGCAAAGTCTAGAACTCCGTGTTATGAAAAAAATGAAAGTAATGTCGATAGGTCCATAAGAAAAGCCGTGATTTTATGATTTGTAAAAGTATCTCGAGACTAGTCAGTTTCATGAAAATACGGATAATAAAGAGAAGGTGTCCCTAAAGGTGCTATCTAGATAGTTCATCGGTCACAATGGTATGTTGTATCAAAGAATGCCAATTGGGGTGCACTTGCGATGCGTTCATAAAGAAAAAGCTCAGATGCTTATGGAAACTGTGCATGCAGGTGTTTGTGGGCCTCATATGAATGGAACAGTCTTGGCTAAGAAGATAACTCAACAAGGGTACTTTTGGCTGTCCTTGGAATTAGATTGTGTCAAATTCATAAAGAAGTGCCATAACTGCCAAGCTTATGGGGATGTGAGTCATCTTCCCTCAATGGAACTTCAGGGGTTGACATCTCCGTGGCCTTTTGCAGCTTAGGGAATCGACATAATTGAGGAAATAAGGCCGACTGCATCGAATAGGCATCGGTATATTGTAATGGCAGTGGATTACTTCTCCAAGTGGGTTGAAGCTGAGTCTTACACTTTAGTCTGTTAGTATAGATGTGCCTTAGGGCCATTCATGTATATAGACATTGCATATTTATCCCCATGGCAATAAAATATTCATTTGGATCAAAGTGTTTGTTTATTTGAATATTTACCCTTAGTACAATGTTAGATAAGTTTATTATCAATAGTTGATAATATAAGTGACAAACTTATTTAGTACTTGTACTATAAAAGTTCATAGTCGTTAGATTAATATATGGGTAGTATTAATCCTTAGACTATCACCTCTGTCTATTTTCCTTGATCGGTATGTGATATCGATAGTAGGAGGTAGTGAGTCTCATACTACTTGATATGAGATATCAGAATAGACATGTGGATACTCATGTGATGGGTGGATC
>CATIWO010026103.1:0-16715 GCA_949673435.1 Macaranga tanarius | reverse complement strand
AATAAAATTTTTATTTTTTATTTTTTATTTTATAATTTTTTAAGCTTATTCTTTAATTATATAACTAAAAAATATTTTTTATTTATAATTTTAATATTTATATATAATTTTTTCTAATTAATATATTTTATTTAATATTTTTATAATAAATATATACGTGGTTCGGTCGGTTCAGTTATTTTCAGTTTTTCAACTTAAAAACTGAAACCGAACCAAACCAGTCGGTTCGGTTAGTCAGTTTTCGATTTTTTTTGCTCACCCCTACCAGAGAGTATTGTGTCAGATAGGGGAGCTACTTTTACTTTAGTCTTTTGGCAAGAGTTACAAAAGGCTTTGGGCACTAGACTTGACTTTAGTACAATGTTTCAACCTCAAACGGATGGTCAATTAGAAAGGACCATTCAGACATTGGAGGATATGTTGAGAATGTGTACAATAGACTTTTTGTGGCCAATGGGATTTGCACTTGCCTTTGATTGAATTTGCCTACAATAATAGTTATCATGCAAGCATTGGAATGGCTCCATATGAAGCATTGTATGGCAGAAAGTGTAGATCATCTGTATATTGGGAAGTTGGTGAGAGGCAAATCATAGGCCCAGAATTGGTGTAAGTGACTTCTGAGAAGATTCCTATCATCCAGCAGAGGTTAAAGACAACTTTCAGCAGATAGAAGAGTTATGCTGATCCTAAGAGGAAGGATGTATCATTTTCTATTGGAGACATAGTATTTCTCAAAGTGTCTCCAATGAAGGGAGTAATGCAATTTGGTAAAAAGGGTAAGCTAGCTTCAAGATACATTAGACCCTTTGAAATTCACTCAAGAGTTGGTAATGTGGCTTATAGAATGGTATTGCCACCAGAATTGTCTCGAATTCACCCAGTATTTCATGTTTCTATGTTGAGGAAGTATATCTCTGATCCTTCTCATATTCTTCAGCCACAAGCAGTGGAACTTAGCGAGAATTTGTCATATGAAGAGTATCCAGTGGCTATAGTGGATCAACAAGTTCGCCAACTCTGCACAAAAGAGATTCCTATGGTGAAAGTGTTATGGAGCAACCATACAGTGGAGGATGTACTTGGGAAACTAAAGTAGATATGAGAAGTCGATATCCCTACTTGTTTGGAAATTGATATAAGATTTTAAAATTCGTGGATGAATAAATAAATAAATTAATAGTAACTATTTTTTTATTAAACTTCAATAAAATTTTTTAAATTATGCTATTTATTTAATTTACATTACTCCAAATAATAATTCATCTAATTATAGTGAGAAATATAATTTTATTTAAATTAGAACAAAATATACTATTTAAATATTAATTTTTCTATTTTTTATTAATTAAACATCAATTTCGAATATTTTTATTTTCATACTTCATTTTCCAAAAAATATTTCTATGTACTATTTTTAAATTATAATCTTAATTAAGCATTAGATAATAAAAAATAAAAAATAATTTTAATAATATTTTATTAAAATTAACAAAATTAGTCACTATAATTAATTTTTATCATGATTTTAGCATTTTTCACATTATTATTTTTTATTAAAATAATAATTTTTTTATTGAACTTCAATAAAATTTCTAAAATTATTTAAAAATTCATCTAATTAGAATAGAAGATATAATTTTATTTAAATTATAACTGAATATACTATTTAATTAGTCTATATTATATAAAATAGAAGTTAACTTAATTAAAATAGGAACTATAGTTTAATTATAATTATAATTATAATTAATTTAATTTAATTATAATTAATATATTACTAAATTATCCGATTTTATAAGTTAACCAAATTAAACTAGGAAATTCAGTTTAAATTAAATTATAATTATGATTATAATTGATTTAATTTAATTTTAATTGATAAATTATTTAATTATCCAGCTTTTATATAATAAATAATACAAATAGTTTTGTAATTTTATGTGCCCTTCATACATTTATATATATTATAGATTATAGATGTATTAGACCATGATTCTTATAAAAAAAATGATCCATTAATTTTCGGAAAAACAAACTAACAATGAATATTTTATAGCTCATATGAAATAAGCTAACAGTGCAATACAATTAGGCAACCGCTAATTTTGGATCCTCTAAATTGCTCTAAAATATATAAAAAAAATGTTATTATTTTTAAATTAAATGTAAATATTAATTCTATATTAGTACTAATATATATTAATGCATCTATTAATGCTATAAGACATAAATATGATAAATAGTCCTGTCTTAGTAGCCTAAATAATTTAGGTAGCCGACGTCCAAAGTTGAGGGCGGGATTTCAAACTCCCACACCCCTCGTTTTTTCAAAAATTCTACTAAGAATTAGACCATATGATCATGATAAAAAAAAAATGTAAATAAATATAGGTCCAAAAAATATGATAAATAAATATATAATTAAATAACAACGTATCAAATGCTACTAACACTTTATAATATATTATTCAGAATAAAAAACAATATCAAATAGACCATTTAATAATTGTATTGCAACAAACACAAGAAGGAATAAATGAGTGGGGATATGTGAAATGTTAGATTTTGTTATTTTTTTTTAAAATAATCTTCTAACTCTCAAATTCCCTCACACATACTGTCGGTGGACTTCTTCTCTCCTCGCTAGTTGCAATGTCGCTTTCCTCTCCTTGGAGGCACATTTCTCCTCATTATTATTATTATCAACATCGCTATATATATATATTATGACAAATTTATTTTCAAATTAATTTATATATTAATCGAAATTAATATTTTATTTTTTAACTTAAAAAGAAAATTTAAACCTACAATTTAAATTTATTAAAAAATATAAAAAAATGAAATATAATATATATGAAATAACAGTTGAAGAGTCTTTATTCTACGCAAATTAATTAGAAGAATATTTGGTTTTTTAGAATTTTATATTGGTTAAAATTTTTTTAGATGGATTTGGAAATCAGCATTTCTCCAAATAGAATCATCTTGAATTGTATCGAAAGGAATAACCAAAACTGGAACTAAAAATTTATTACACACAGTAGTAATTGTCAATTTTACATTTCAATTGATGTTTATAAAGTTATTAATCAATAATTGATATTGCTAGAAGTAATTATAAATAGAGTTTTATTCTTATCTATTAAGACAACTATGAGAGCCAAAAGTTAACTAGGCAAGTGATAGAACTTCCTTCAAAGAATTAATAAATTAAGAAATCCATTTTTGCCTTATTTTCTTTTTAAAGAAATTTTTAAAATACTAATATATATATATATATAAACCTTCCTTAGTCATCCATAAAAAAAAAAAATAATATATATATATATATATATATAAAATTATTATTTTAAGTGAATTATAAAGATATTGTTGCACACTTAGCATGTGGGTACAAAACACATTCATTTACAGCTATAGTACAGTTCTCTTTCTTTATTATTTATTTATTTATTTATTATGTATGAATAAATAAATACATTATATAACAGAAGTTAAGAGAAACAGAGAGAATTGTCAAAAAAAAAAAAAAAAAAAAAGAGAAACAGAGAGAGAGAGAAGTTGTTAGCTTGCATTTATTGGATAAATTATCCCCTCATTTTATTTGTTGTATTCTCGCTCTGTTATCCATCATCTGCCTCCTTTCAACTCTTCTGTAAGTCTTTACCTCTCTGTTCAATCTTGGGAATTTTTCTTTTGGGTTCTTGTGAGATCTGTTGCAGCTTTCAAACACTTTACTCTTCTTTTTTCATGTAAAATTCAGTTGGGTTTCTACGGGATGGAGGAATGTATGTTTGTTTCTGTTTGATGGGTGGAGTTTAGCTTCTGTTTTTGTTTTCTTTTCAGTGTTTTTCTTTTTGTTTTGTTGGTCAGAAAAAAGTTGAGTGACTTTTAGCTTAAAAAAGATTCAATCTTTTTCTCAGTCATTTTGTGACGATGTTAGTGTTTTCTGTTTGGCAGCTGAGAAAATGTGGGGAAGACAAAAAGTGGTTGAATTTTGTTTCTTGGATTCAAAATGGTGTTGATGTTGTTTTTGGGTACTCAAGTTATTTTGGGGTTAATCTAATCACACCTTGTTTTTTACGAACTTTACTTGGTCTTTGTTTAATTACCGAGAAAATCGAGGATAAGTAAAATTAATTGACTCAATTCTCAGTATTATTCTCTTTAAATCTTGTTTCCTTTATTAGATTATTGAAAACTTTTCTCTTTATCTTCACTATATCACTCTGTTTTGCACCTTTCATTTCTTAGCTTGATAAAGGCTAAACTTTTTATTTATGTCTCTTGTGTCTCTTGCGTCTCTTGCAAGACAACGACTGTAAAGTGTAGTGTGTCTGTGTGCTTGTTGAGGAAGATAATCTGGTTCTAACTTTGTTTGCAGATCCAAAGTATAAGAAGCTTCTTCTTAAGTGGAGGAAAAAGATAAAGGAAGAGTCTTTTTTCAACTTAATTATTGCATAATTAGGCATGTATTAAATCTTTTTTGAGCCTGAACTGCTATTTCTACCCATCGTTCACTTCTGGGCTAAGGTCAGGTGTCAATGGAATCTGAAGGTGAAACTGGGGTAAGTATTGCAGGCGTTGTTGATTGAATTACAGAGGAACATGGAATGTAGATAGACTGATAGAACACATGAAATTGTTTTATGTTGCTCCTGCCTCCAAAATAGGAAATGTACCATGCCAGAGAAGCCTAATGGTTGATTATGTTTAGTTGGGAGGAAATTTTTGCTTTCTTAGAACAACCTAAATGGTGGGATGTACTGGTTTCCTTTATATATGCTCTCTCATTGTATAGCTGGGGTTATATCCATCAAAAGTTTGGACTTCATTGTCTATAAGTAGTTTCTTTCTTTCTCACATTCAATGATTATTCTATTCTTTAAGGTGTATCAGACTGGTTTTTGTTTAGTTTAGTTTCTGATCTTTGTCTGATATATTATCTGTTTAGTTTTTGAAATATGTGCACTGTAATTATTGTTTATTCAGGCAAAGCACGTGAAGATTGTAAGCGGACAGGCTTGCCAGATTTGTGGTGATAATGTTGGCACATCTGTGGACGGTGATCCATTTGTTGCTTGCAATGTTTGTGCATTTCCAGTGTGCAGGCCTTGCTATGAATATGAGAGGAAGGATGGGAATCAGTCTTGCCCTCAATGCAAAACCCGATACAGGAGGCAGAAAGGTTTGTTAAATGTCATTTTTGTCATTAAGCAACTTTTAGTTTTCAAGGTGATGGGTATTTATCTAGCATTGGTTTTTGGATGCTGGTTCTCACTTTGAAAACTGCCTGTGCGAAATTGGAAAATGAAATGTTTTAGCCTACTTCTTTCAATAATATTGTTAGTTTCTGAAAATTTTTTGTAATTGATTTCCCGGTTAACATCAGGTAGCCCTGCCATTCTTGGTGATGGAGAAGAAGATGGTGATGCTGGCAATGGTGCCAGGGATTTCAATTACTCTACAGAAGCTCAAATCCAGAAGCAGAAGATTGCTGAGCGGATGTTGAACTGGCAGATGAATTATGGACAAGGGGAGGAGAATGTTGGAGCTCCAAATTATGACAAGGAGATTTCTCACAATCATATTCCTCTGCTCACCAGTGGACATGAGGTAGTTCAATTAGCATTTTTTTTTTACACTTGGTTAGCATGGAATGTAAGATTAATCTTTAGCTACTGCTAACTTCTAGGTTTCTGGAGAGCTGTCTGCCGCATCACCTGAGCATCCTTCTATGGCATCTCCTGGAGCTGACGGTGCCAAGCGAATCCATACACTGCCTTATGCAGCTGATGTCAACGCATCACGTACTTTTCTTTCTTATGGAACATGTACCATGTCAATGTTTTGTGGCCATGTGGTATTGATCTTGGCTTTTGATTGCATTTTGTTATACAGCAAATGCAAGGGTTGTCGATCCTGTGAGGGAGTTCGGTTCACCAGGATTGGGCAATGTTGCATGGAAAGAGAGAGTTGATGGCTGGAAGATGAAGCAGGATCCAGTGAAGAATGTTGTTCCCATGAGCACTGGCCAAGCTCCATCTGAGAGGGGCATTGGAGATATTGATGCCAGCACTGATGTGCTTGTGGACGACTCGCTATTGTAAGTTTTAACGAGTATAACAAAAATTATAAAGTTGTAAGACTACCATGCTACTCATTGCAATCCCTTATTACAAGGCTTCTCCATTTGGGGTGCTTAAAGGTCTCAGAGTACCTAGAATCTATTTTTCCAGTTCAAACATCAATTTTAACAATGATTGCGTACAAAGGTCTAGGTGATAACTAAACTATTTAGCCTATTAGGCTGTGAACAAATTTCTAGGTGCTAACCACGGTCATCTTTTAGTGTATTGAACTTCTGGCAAGTACAATACTCATCTTTGTTGTTTCTTTCTTGATTCCAGTTCAAAAGGGGCTGCTTCTTATGCTTATACACATTGGTTTTGCAGGAATGATGAAACTCGACAACCTCTTTCAAGGAAGGTTTCAATTCCATCATCCAAGATTAATCCCTACAGAATGGTCATTGTTTTACGGTTGATTATCCTCTGCATTTTCTTGCACTATCGAATAACAAATCCTGTGTCTAATGCATATCCTCTGTGGTTAATATCTGTAATATGTGAGATTTGGTTTGCTATATCCTGGATATTGGATCAATTCCCTAAATGGCTTCCTGTAAACCGCGAAACATATCTTGACAGGCTTGCATTGAGGTATTATACTTTATAAATGTCATTGCATAATTTATTTATTTTGGCCAATTTATGTGAGTTTTCATGTCTTGTTGTATTTAGAGCACTAACTGCTTTTTCCATTATTGTAACAGATATGATCGTGAAGGAGAACCATCACAATTAGCCCCTGTTGACATTTTTGTCAGTACTGTGGACCCATTGAAGGAGCCTCCTCTTGTGACGGCTAATACTGTGTTATCTATCCTTGCCGTTGACTACCCAGTTGACAAGGTCTCTTGCTATGTCTCTGATGATGGTGCTGCAATGTTGACATTTGAAGCTTTGTCTGAGACTTCAGAGTTTGCTAGGAAATGGGTACCTTTTTGCAAAAAATATAACATTGAACCACGGGCCCCGGAATGGTACTTTACACAGAAAATTGATTACTTGAAGGATAAAGTGCAAACATCATTTGTAAAAGACCGTAGAGCTATGAAGGTAGGAATACAATACTTGTGTGTACTTGACTCGGGGTTATTAAATTTGTCTTATTTACTCCTTCCACTTCACCTGCAGAGAGAGTATGAGGAATTTAAAGTTCGTGTCAATGCGCTTGTTGCAAAGGCACAAAAGGTTCCTGAAGAAGGATGGATTATGCAAGATGGTACACCATGGCCAGGAAATAACACCAGAGATCATCCAGGAATGATTCAGGTGATAAAATTTGAGCATTGTAATATATGATTGCTTAGTTTGTGGAATATGCTATTCTTAGTGTGAACTGTATTCAAAAAGTGAAAATTTCCAATGAACCATGTCCCAGTACACAAGGGCTTCCAACATTGTGGGCTTTGTGTAGTTTGATTCGATGTTGTTATTCTGCTTTTTCTTGTCTTGTCCAGTCTTCAGTCTCTTTTCCTCATCATGCCATTTGCATTCTTATTAGCTAAATGGTGTTCAGTGAATATGACTTCCTGCATTCTGGGCTTTGTGTAGGATTAGATACTTTTGTTCAGCATTTCTCCTTGTCATGTCATTTGCATTCCAAATTTCTGCATCTTTGGATTGTGAGTTCCCACCATTTTTGCTTCGAGGCCCAATTATCATTATGCCACTAAGTCTATTATTACTTTCGTTTCAGGTTTTCTTAGGCCAAAATGGAGGTCTTGATGCAGAGGGTAATGAGCTGCCGCGACTAGTTTATGTTTCTCGTGAAAAGCGACCAGGATTCCAACACCACAAGAAAGCTGGTGCTATGAATGCACTTGTAAGTACTTAAAAATCAAAAGATAGATAGTATCTCTTGTATCTAGGTTCATCTCACCTTTGATGGCATGCCATACTTGCAGGTCAGGGTATCAGCTGTCCTTACTAATGGACCTTTCCTTTTGAATCTTGATTGTGATCACTACGTAAACAACAGCAAGGCTCTGAGAGAAGCTATGTGTTTCCTGATGGATCCAAACCTTGGAAAACAAGTCTGTTATGTTCAATTTCCCCAGAGGTTTGATGGTATTGATAAGAATGATCGATATGCCAACCGCAATACTGTTTTCTTTGATGTAAGTTCTTAATCCATTTTTATGTGATACATTCTTTTGTTACATAGTATAGTGGGGCTAGTTTATTATCATTTTTCTCTAACGTCTGCTGTGTCTTCATCAATGAACATCTCATTAGTTATGATGTCTATGACCTTGTGCAATTCCAGATAAACTTGAGGGGTTTAGATGGTGTTCAAGGACCTGTTTACGTGGGTACCGGATGTGTCTTCAACAGAACAGCCTTGTATGGCTATGAACCTCCTCTAAAACCTAAGCACAGGAAACCTGGCTTACTATCTTCTCTGTGTGGTGGATCACGAAATAAGAGTTCAAAATCAAGTAAAAAGGGCTTAGACAAAAAGAGATCTGGAAAGCATGTAGATCCTACAGTGCCAATTTTCAGCCTGGAAGATATAGAAGAGGGAGTTGAAGGTACATTTCTGCTCTGTTTATTGGTCAATGTAGAAAATGTCATATTTCTGTGGTTTTGTTTGGCAAGCTGCTGTTGGTTGGACCAACCATCATGCCTCGACGTGTGAATTGATAAACAAACTTGCTTTGGGCTTTTGAATTGATGAATTTTGTTAGAGATGAGTTAAGACATTCAATGAATATTGGAAATAGGTGCTGGATTTGATGATGAGAAGTCACTTCTGATGTCACAAATGAGCCTGGAAAAAAGGTTTGGCCAATCCGCTGTATTTGTAGCCTCAACACTCATGGAGAATGGTGGGGTTCCCCAGTCTGCAACATCAGAAACTCTCCTTAAGGAGGCTATTCATGTTATCAGCTGTGGATACGAGGACAAAACAGACTGGGGGAGTGAGGTACGCAGCTTTCATTTTCTTATGCTGCTGTGGTTTGCTTATGTCTAAATACTAGTTGGGTTCTTTCATAAAGCATTAATATTTATGTATTTATCTGCAGATTGGATGGATCTATGGTTCTGTTACTGAGGATATTCTTACTGGATTCAAGATGCATGCTCGTGGTTGGCGGTCAATTTACTGCATGCCCAAGCGTCCAGCCTTTAAAGGGTCTGCTCCTATCAATCTTTCAGATCGTCTGAATCAAGTGCTTCGATGGGCTTTAGGTTCTATTGAAATTCTTTTCAGTCGGCATTGTCCAATTTGGTATGGTTATGGTGGTAGATTGAAATGGCTTGAGAGGTTTGCATATATAAACACCACCATTTATCCAGTCACATCCATTCCCCTTCTCCTGTATTGCACACTTCCAGCTGTCTGTTTGCTCACAAACAAGTTCATTATTCCACAGGTTAGTGATTCCTGTGCTAATACATCCTGCATTTCTATACTTAAATTAGAATTTCATTCTCTGCAGTGTCCAGTTACTAATTTATTAAATCCACACTATCTTGCAACGCCTTCAGAATGTACTGAATTTTGTTTGCTTGACTTGTTCTGATTGCAGATCAGTAATCTTGCAAGCATATGGTTTATATCTCTCTTTATTTCCATCTTCGCCACTGGCATTTTGGAGATGAGATGGAGTGGTGTTGGAATCGATGAATGGTGGAGAAATGAACAGTTTTGGGTTATTGGAGGTGTTTCCGCCCATCTTTTTGCTGTTTGTCAAGGCCTGCTTAAAGTTCTTGCTGGCATTGACACCAACTTCACTGTCACCTCCAAAGCATCAGATGAAGATGGCGACTTTGCTGAGCTTTACATGTTCAAATGGACAACACTGTTGATCCCACCATCAACACTTCTCATCATAAACTTGGTTGGTGTTGTTGCCGGAATATCCTATGCCATCAACAGTGGATACCAGTCATGGGGTCCTCTCTTTGGCAAGCTTTTCTTCGCTTTCTGGGTGATTATCCATCTTTATCCTTTCCTCAAAGGTCTGATGGGTCGCCAGAACCGGACACCAACCATTGTCGTTGTCTGGTCTGTTCTGCTCGCATCCATTTTCTCTTTGCTGTGGGTGCGGGTCGATCCATTCACTACAAGAGTAACCGGTCCAGATATTGAGCAATGTGGAATCAACTGCTAAACAGAAATCTGATACTTAAAATGCCGATTGTTTTGTATGCCATGCCATCATCCTAAAGGAGGCGAAGTAAGCAAATGTTCGATACTTGTAGGCGAAGTAAGCAAATGTTTGATACTTGTAAACTTTTTGTTGATACTCGTATCTGTATTTATGTTATGTGCAGAATATGTATATGTAGGTGAGATGCATAGTTGTTTTGTAGTTCCATGAGCGGTCAGAACTATAATATTGTGGATATGAAGTTGTGGACTTCTCTGGTGGAACAAAGACCTTAATTTTGTAACTAATATAATCAGAAGTAATCTTGTTCTATTGTTATCTATTTTTTAGATGGCAGCAGCTTTGCATTTTATCGATCTGGATTGAGATTTTTTCTCGTTCATATCCAACGTGATAAAATCATTTTCTACAATCGGGCAACCTGGCAGAAGGCAGTACTTATTTTGTTTCTTACCGCTAACACGGTGTGTGTATATTTCTTTGTTTGGAGAATGGAGGGTTCGAATAAAACTTTCCCTAATTGAAACATTAATTAATTAAACCAAACTTTAAAAATTAGGAATATCTTTACTCATTCTTAGTGTATCTAACCACTAGACTTGTAATACAAATTCAGATATCCTAGGATGACTTTAAATACGATTTTTTTTTTTTTTTTTAAATCAACAGCCCTTTGAATTTAAAATTTTGACTAATTCAGTTTGATATGGATTGAATCACAAGAATGGTAAAATTTTTTTAGGGTGTGTTTGGTTCAAATAAATTTCATAAAATTTTGTGGAATTCATTTGCAAATTCAAATTTATGTATTTGGTTCAAATCAATTCCAATTTTTTAATTTTATGGAATTCAATATTACTGTAGACACATGGTTTAGCTGGCTCGCAAAAAGAAAAGCCTAATAATGATAAGATAGCAGACAAGCCTAAATCAGTAAAGGAATTAGATTCTGGCATGTGTGAAACCCACCTGAATCAAGCCCAATTGAGCCAAAGCCCATTAAACCTTGGCCCAACCAGCCTAGCCCAAACCAACAGCCCAAAATTAGTACCCGGTCCATTAAACTCCATAAGGGTATCGCCTTAGTAAACCAAAGTCGACGCCTCTCCATGTTAGAGGCGTCGCCTCTACACTGCTAAGGCGACGCCTCCCTGATTAAGAGCAAAAAAAAAAAATTAAATGACAGAGCGTGGGTTTTCCCACGTTCTGTAACTCCTCTCCCACATACCTGGGAGAGGAATGAGGAGAGGAGCGTGGGTTTAATGCTGAATTAAAGGTTGAACATTCCTATAAAGAGAGGAGGGGGAAGCTAGAGGAAGGGGGGATTTTTTTAGAGAGAGAAAAGAAAGAACTAAGCAGAAAAAAAATACAGAAAAGAAAAAAAACAACAGAGAGAAATAAAGGGAATCGGCTATAGGAAAAAGGGAAGTCCAGAATTGAAGTTCCTGAAGCTTGTGGGTGTTTCAAAAATCGAATCTGAGGGCTTAATCAATTTCCAGTAAATATTTTCTTCCCCTTTATTAATTTAATTTCCATTTTTATTCAATTTCTTGTGTTAATTTAAATTCAGTCGTTTGTTTTAAGTAAATCCAGTGTTATCAGTATTCCTGTGATTTATTTTGTAATACGTTTGTGATAGAAATTATCCGAATAATTGTGTTTATATGAATTAGCAATTCTGTCTAAGTTTATTTTTCCAGAATAACAGAGACGACGTCTCACCGCTGAGACATCACCTCTACTCACAAAGGCGTTGCCTTTGTTGTGCAGAAGCGACACCTTTGTTGTTTGAACCAGAATTCAAATATCTTACCGTTACATGCATAGGCCCAACACCTGCTAAGTCGACAACTTAGTTCCGCAGGGGCATCGCCCCTGTGCCACAGAGTCGACGCCCCTGTGGTTAATTCTGTCTTTTTTATTTATTCGTTTTCTTTACTTTTGTTAATATGTTTGGGATCTTTTGTAGGATTTCATTTCCAATGGTTTAATTTTGACAGGAAAACACTAATAATGAAATTATTCCATTATCATTTATTTTATGATTCATTTATTAATTTGCATTTTATTTTTATTATTTTCTGGAAGGTTGTAATCATTTCTCCTCCCTCAATTTCTTTGTATGTTTTACTTTCTTTATTTTGTTAATTAGGTTGGAAGGTTGTAATCATTTCTCCTCCCCCCATTTCTTTGTATGTTTTATTTCTTTGCTATTTGGTATTTGTAAATATGTGTGGATGCATGAGTCACAAATTAAAATTGCATGAAATTGGACTAATAATCAAACTTGGACTAAATTGTAAAATTTAGAAATTATTTGAACTAAAGTAGTCATTCGCATGTAATTAAAATAATAATTGAATAATTAAAAATAATAAAATACAAAACATAAACGGAGGCCGATCGCAAGGTCGGGTGGGCCGTACAAAAATCCATACCCAGTTTCCGGACCCAATCTCTGAGGACGGCTGCTAGGCTTCCTCCGTGGAATCCAGTTTCTGTAAAAGTGTCCCGGATCTCACCTGGGTGGCAACTCCCATCTTCGATCCAAACCCAAAAAACTTGTGTTTATATTCCTATTGGGCCCTGAGCCCGCACAGTGCCGTGGTCTCCAGACACTTGGGCGCGCGCTGAACCCCGCCGCCTACAGTGGTGACTCCACTGGGGATAGAGAAATTGATTTCAGTGTTTTATGCTTTATTATTTTTAATTATGTAGTTATTCTTTCTGCATTTGCATTCACTACACCATTTATATACTGTGCACACAGTCCCTATCAAACTGACAATAGTTGTTGCTTCGCTGCTTGTGTTTCATTCAAACCTGTTGGTGGAGTATATAGCTATTGTCACTCACAGTGCAGTATGATTAAGTACGTCGTTTGAACCCTTGAGTGGGGAGACGAAAAAAAGTATATAATAGACTGTGGGAGCTTTCGATTTTACCCAAGACTAAGCCCATGTAATGTCTTAGTAACTATCCTTAGGCTTTCCCTCTCATGCATGTGTTTTGTTGCCATATAGTAGTCTCATTCATAAAGTCCAAGCCTAATAATGATGAACCATTTTAGATTTGGCTTATTCCCTTCTACTATGGCCCATTATGTTGGACTTTGGTTTTATGAAAGAGATATGCTACTTACTTGTCTTGTCTCGAGAGCTTATACATGTACGTCGATTTTATTATCCTCTGTTGATAATTAAAACCCAGATAAAAAATTCTAAGTAAAAGACTGACCAATGAACACGTGTGTGGGAGGAATAAGGCTAGAAGGCTATGTTTGAGGCGATGTTTGTTTGTTTACTCGTTCGTTTGTTTATTTTGTTTAAACCCTTAATAAACGACCTGTATATCATGCATACACGTCATGCATATTTCTAACCCTTTGCCTTGCAGAAATTGATCCCCCGTCTTCTGTTTGGACACGTACCCGCGAAGGTTGATTAATCAGATCTACACCTGTTAGAGCTACTCCATCTAGTGAAACTATAATAATGTCTGACAATATTGATTAAGAAGCCTTCGGGAGACAGTTGAAAGAAGAGATTGCTGCCGATACTAAGAGCCTTATCCAAGAGGTGATGGGTAAAATTTTCCAGACAGCTAGGGAAAAATAGCTAATTGATTTGGATGAAGGGGAAGCTACAATTGGGAAACCCAGGGACTGGGATGATGATCTTGAGACGGTATTTGCCGACCCTCCTAGGCAAGAATTTTAGACTACTGCAATTTTTGAAGAACCTGTATGGGCCAAAGAAATGGCAAAAATGAGGTCCCAAATGCAACTGCTGATGAGGGATAAGGGTATGGATGCATCAATGGACTACAGTGATATGGAATTTGACAATCAGGAACCTCTACCAAAAAAGTTTAAGTTCCCAGATATGAAAAAGTACTCAGGCACAGAGGATCCACATATGCATTTGAAACAGTTTATCACTCATATGAAGATGACTGAGCTCACTACAGCTCAGATTGTGAAGCAGTTTCCACTGTCCTTGGAGGGAGCACCAGTTCACTAGTATTATTCTCTGGAACCTTATGTGCAAGCCAGCTGGAAAGAGTTGTGCACTGCCTTTGTGAAGCAGTATGGACTGAACTCACAGATGGAGGTTTCATTGAAAGATTTATAAAACACTAAGCAAAAGTTCAATAAGTCCTTTTATGATTATCTGACCAGATGGAGAGGAAAGTTAGCACAGATGAGACAAAGTCCAGCTGAATCTGATCAGTTGATACTTACTATTGATGGATGTATCCCGCCATTGGCTAGGAAGTTGAATGATATGGGGATCCAAAATTTTGAAGAGCTCTACAGGTTTGGGGTTCAGAAAGAGACCAATGTGGCTCAAGAAAAGAGGTTTTATGAAGGAAGGTCTGGGAATAAAGAAGGATCAAGCAACAATGTACAAATTAATGCTATTGAGCAACCCCGAAAACCCCGGAGATTTTCCAATCATGGAAGGCCCCTCTCTAAATTCCTTAAAAAGCTCACCAAGAAATGGCTTCTTCGTCCTTTACCACCTAAAGCCCCGTTTCCCAATGCCAACCTAAAGTTATTCTATAAATACCACCAGGTAATCGGACATGACATTGATCAATGTGCCCGCATTAAACACGACATCCAAGACCTCATTGATTCCAAAAAATTAGTTAACCCAGAAACCCGAAAGCCAAACACACAAACCAACCTTTTGCCAAATTACCAAAATACCCCACCTCCAAACCAACATATCCTGATGATTGGCACTGGATTTAATGAAGAACAAGTGCTCAATTCCTTCATTGACCTTGAACCTAATCATGAGCTTACCTGACCTGTCAAACCAGAAGCCACCAATGAGAAGGGGTTATTTGTGAATATACTGGACATCTGGTCTTCTGATGATGAGGACACCTAAGAAGGGATTGATGTATGGGGAGGTGAAAAAGAGTGGATAGTTGAGCATGTGGCAGCAACAAAAGAGCAAAAAAAGTGTGAACCAATTGAAGAAGAGGTTGAATCTAAATAGAACATTGAATCTGAAGATAAGGAATATCTGAAGAAGGAAGAACCAAAGAAAGAACAACCTGAGAAGACAACATCTAGTATCTGGGAACTTTTGATGCAATCTAAGATCCACCGGGATGCAATGATCTAAGTTTTACATGAGAGGAAAGTTTTTGCTGGTACAACCCCTCAATAGTTAGTGAGTTCTCTGATACAGAAGCCTGAGGGGGTAATTATGTTCATTGATGAAGATTTGCCACTAGAAGGAAGGGAGCACTACCGACCTTTGTTTATTAAAGCTGAAATTAAGGAAAATATGACTTGCTGTATCATGGTTGATAATGGGTCAGCAATAAATGTGTGCCCTCTTAAGATATTACCAAGGTTCGGTCTAACTGTTGCTAATCTACAACCCACTGATGTGATAATCAAGGTTTATAATGATACCAAAAGGTCAGTGGAATGTACATTTAAAACCTTGGTCAAGACTGGGCCCATTAAAGCCTGGGTCACCCTTCATGTGATCGACATCCCAGTCACTTTTATCGTACTTTTAGGAAGGCCTTGGTTCCATCCCCTTGGAGGAGTTTCCTCCACTCTCCACCAAAGGATCAAGTTTCCTTATGAAGGGAAAGTTGTCACCATTTCAGCCGAATCTGAGGCTGCCATCACAGCTCTGAAACTAGCTCCAAGGAAATCCCTCTGAATCTGGGATTTGAAGTTTGCATGATCTATGAAGACTCCATGGAGGAAAAGGTGATGAACATGCTAAAAGGGATGAATTTCATGCCTGGACTATGTTTAGGAAAGAATCAAACTGGACCACCTGAGTATGTGGAGGCAAAGCTGCAGATTCTGAAGCATGGATTAGGTTACCAAGGAGGGAAAGATGGGCCTGACAGTGAGGAAGAATAGTCACTCTGGGAAAATTTTATGAAAGAAGAAAACTACACTCCCTACAAAAGAAATCCTGAACCTTTATTTCTGGAAGGGAGGAAAGTCCTTGGGTTTGAGATTTTTATGGATTATCTGGGTGAGCAAGATACGGATGAGCCAATGCCAGAAGAGCTGATAGTGGATGAAAAGATTATTACTGCTGTGGAATACAAGAAAAGTGCTAAAGGTGCTACTACTAGCGAGGATTTCAAGGGCAAAAGGATTGATGCTGAAGGGATAGGGGTTGCTGCTGGAGATGCGAGTCTGAGTCCGGAAGCTGCTGTGGACTTAGAGACTTTTGTCCAAAACTCTTTTATTGATTTGTTTTGTGATGATTTTGATGTTTCTCTTTCTAGCTTATTTGAACTTGATGATTTATTTTTCTCTAAGGTTGATGCAATGAAATCTGACTTTGCTTACTTGTGTGATGTCTTACCTAATAGTTATGTTCATTGTGATGATCATTTCATGCATATATTTGACATTAATTCTACGCAAACTACTACATTTAACTTAGGCACAAATGAAAATCCCAAA
>CATIWO010026102.1:0-11111 GCA_949673435.1 Macaranga tanarius | reverse complement strand
TTTCTCATATAAGAAAGAAGAACACAATAATCCTCCACAATTAGACCAACACTCGAGTAAAGCACTTCTGTAATACCCACCCTTTAGCATACGTATTTATGACGTATGTATTGCATGTTATGCATAGTACATAAGTGGATCTCATTTAAGTTAGAAATGTGCATAATTGTAGAGAGGGACTAGACTGTAAGATAAGTTTGGAGTGGATTAACATAATAGAAAGTTTGGGTTATTGTGAATTAATTTCATTTCATTAAGGGGCTAAGGAGATATTTTGGTGATATTTGGTTATATTATTAGAGTATTATTATATTGGTTATTAAGTGATACATATGTATTTATTGTTATAGTTGGGCATTTAATTAAGGAGGCTTTAGGGAGGTAATTTGTAGGCTTTTGATTGGGTGTGTGTATGTGTTGGTTTATATTGATGTAAAGACTAAGAAGAGTTAGTTTTTGATTGAGTTTTGGAGAGTTTTTTATCTTGTTCTAGATAGCAAACAATTGCCTTAGGAAGCTTGGGGAGGTCTTATATTCATTGAAGTCCTAATTGGTAAGTTTTACTTGTGTTTTTGTTGGTTGTAGTTGAGTTTTCTTAGTTGCATACTTCGGGTTCTGTCTCCTCTATTTTCAGTCCCATTATTATTACCATAACTTGAGTTATAAAGCTTTGAATTGAGCAAAGTTGGATTCTTTGGAAACTTCAGAGAGTTCTTTACAACTTTTGTGTTTTGAACTTGAGTTAAAATTGCCGTTAAGCTTGTCTATTAGGGCCAGACATTTTACTGCTCTTGTTAAGTGCTCTGTTTTGTATGAATAGATTCTAAAATCCATGATTAATTATATACTTGTTTGAATTGAGTAATTCTAATTGGAATTGATAGTAGATTCATAACCCTAGCTTCAGTATAAATTTGGAGGTTATTGGACTTGTGTGTGCATCTTTAGGTCATATTGAACTTTAAGTATTTAGTTGCACTTTGTGAATTTGGGATGAATTGTAATGTTTGATTGTTGGAATTGACATATAATTATGTGTAGAAATTGATAAATATAGAGAATACCCTAATCAATAGGGGAAACTTTTCTTCTTGAAGGAATTGGAAGCTTTTTGGTAAGTAATTGTTAATATAATACCTACATATACTGATTCTCTTGTAATCGTTGTTGTTTAACTATGCTTGGTTGGGTATGCCATTTATTGTGGCAAGAATGATATATATATGTTATTGGAAGTATATTGAATGGTTGACTAAATATGTGTTATGGTTGAATTGTGCAAGCTATTTGATGTGGTATAAATGAATATGTATTATTGTGAAAATGATGGTTTGTGATTCATTATGTTTATTGGAAATGATGAGAAACAAAATGGATGATGAATTATGATGAATATATATATATATATATATATATTTACATATTGATTGATGTGAGGAATGTGAGCTTTACGTGTGATCGTGGAGATTGAGCTGGGCAGAGAGCCTCCACTAATTATAAAAACTGAGACTGAGCTAGGCAGAGAGTCTCAAAAGTGGCCATTTGTGTGAGAAATATGAACGTGTGAGATCTGAGATTGAGCTAGGCAGAGAGTCTCAGAAATGACCACTTATGTTAAAAATATGAATTATGTGAAGAATAAAGAAAAAGTAAGCTTTATGTGCAAAACATGTGATGATGACTCCGGCCGAATAACTAACATGCATATATTATATTGTGTTTAAATATATATGTTAAATGTGGATTAAATATGAGGATTATGATTGTAGATTATTTAAAATGGTGTATATGAGGCACCAACAACGTAGTTTTGGTGTTTAGATATCTTTTTGTAATGTTTGAAATGTTGCACGGGATTTCGAACATGGCCATGTGGTTTTAACACACAGCCATGTATATGTAGGATATCTAAATCAGGACTTCAGGCACCGAAATGTGCATCCTATAAGGAAAATATTAAAACTAGGCACAACCGTGTGCCCTTTTGGCATGATCGTGTGATTTCAGAAAGAAAAATCTCAATTCAAGCACAGCCATGAGCCATTTTGGCATGGTTGTGTGTATCTAAAGGAAAAATGCAAGCCTTAGGTGCGGTCATGCGCAACCTTTTATATTGAATTCTTGTAGTTGATGTGTAGCAAGTTATTTATATATTTTCTTTAATTAGTTCTTGAGAAGTATTATATGTTTGATTATATTAATAATTACTTATTGAATTGTAAGCTCATTCCTTTGCAATTGCATTTTTCAGGCTCAGATAGTTAGACTACCTTGAGGTGCGTGTTGATAGATAGCTTGAGGGTGTTTTCATCATAAGCTCAGGTGGGTCAAGGTAAGCTTAGTGTTGGCATCTCCATCCTCATGAGTATTTACTATTTTGACATTAGGACATATTATATTGAATCATGTGTACATATTATAGCTTAGTATAATGTTTGTATTGGGTGTATATTAAGTTGTAATCAATAGTTTATGCATTATGTACATTGTACAAGTGTGTACATATAACATATAATTTAAGAAAATTTTTATTATATCACGTGTTGCTGTTTATTGATGGACACGTGTATGTGGTACTTTTAAGGTACTACATTAAGTGGTATCAGAGTGGGAATTAGATTCCCTCAAGACATGCAAATTGATGCATTCATGACATATCATGCATAAGTTTTAGAAAACATGTAGTGATGTGCGTTGCATATCTCAGGATGGATGAACACCAAGCACTTCACATTGACCCTGAAGAGTCATTTAAGTCAATTTATAGGCAAAACCATGTGCATGCCTTAGGAGAGTTAAAACAATCTTAACCCCAAGCCCCTCTACTAGTTACATATCCTTTTATGTAGGAGTTTGTTCAGATGATGATGACTATGGGTCAAAAACCAATAGACAATACAGTGGATGAGGTTTATGAGAAGATAAGAAAGTAAGATGTGAAAACCTTTGCGGGTACCACTGATCCCGCGGTAGTTGAGGAGTGGCTACGAGGCATTGAGAGGATTCTCAATAGGTTTGAATGCACTACCAAGAAGAAGGTTAGTTATGTCATATCCTTGATTGAGCAAGATACTCTAGATTAGTGGAAGACGATGCCAGGAAGCAATAATGTGCCGATGACCCTAACTTAGGAGAAATTTCTGAAAGAGTTTGTCGAGAAATATACACCGGCCGTATACTGAGATAGGAAAAAGATTGAGTTTCTTGAGTTGAAATAAAATGATCTATCTGTGGCTGACTATGAAGTACAGTATGTGAGGCTATCGAAGTATGCATTAGAGGAGGTAGCCACTAACGAATTGAAAAGGAACAAGTTTGAAAAGGGTTTGAATCTAAAGATTCGAGAAAAGATGGAAATTAAGCCTCTGACCTATAGAGAAATGTTGGAGACTTCCTTGATAGCTGAAGAAATGATTATAGAAATGAATGAAGTGGAGGCCAAAAAGAAGAGAACCACAGGCACATTCACCGGCCCGACTTGAACTAGTAGTAATTTATCCTTTAGAGACTCTAATTTTCAACGGGGTAGCTTTAGAGGATGAGACATGAGTCGGTCCATTCAGTTAAGAAGAGGATATTTCAGTCGAGGATTTTGGAGGTTTGATAGCTGGAGGGGGCAAGGAAGATCAATGAGTGGCGTATAAACTCCAATGTGTAACAGATGTAGTAGGATCCACGCAGGTGAATGCTGGAATGCTAGACCGGGTGCGTGCTATAATTACGGTCAACATAGCCACTTCATCAGAGATTGTCTAGCAAGAAGAAGCACGAAAGAATCTCAAATGATAGTGTAGAGCAGTATGGGAGAGAATGTACCTCTGGCTAGTCGAGGAAGAGGCCGAGGTGGTAGAGAAAGTGGAGTTGGCACTTCGAACTAAGCCAGATCTGCTGGTCCATCCCAAGGTCAAGCAAGGATATATGTTATTACACGGCAAGAAGTTCCTGCTGCTTCAGATATAGTCACTAGTATTTTCACTATCTTTGACAATGATGTCTTTATTTTGATAGACCCAGGGTCTACTTGTTCCTTTATATCTCATGAGTTTGTATTGAGGGTGCATAGAATAATTAAACCATTAGAACATAGTTTATGTGTTTCTATACTTACTGAGGGTGTTATGGTAGTAAATTCAGTAGTAAAAGCACGCCCTATACTAGTAGGTGGTGAGACTTTGTATGTAGACTTGATAGTTATTAAACTAGAATAGTTTAATGTTATTTTAGGTATGGATTGGTTGGCAAACCATCATGCCAATGTAAATTATTACACTAAAGAGGTAGTTATAGATATGTTAGGACAGAAGAAGATAGTATTAGTGGGTGAGAGAAAAGTTGTGCCTGCTTGTTTGATTATAGTAGTGATGACATTTTATTTGATTAGAGATGGGTGTGAGGCTTATTTGGCTAATATTATTGATACAACCAAGGTTAATCCTGGGGTAAGGGAGGTACCAGTAGTTAGGGAGCATTTCGATGTGTTTTTAGATGAATTGTCAAGATTACCTCCATACCGAGAAGTTGACTTTGAGATTGAGACTGTTTCGGAAGCGGCACCAATATCAATTGCTCTATATAGAATGGCACATATGGAGTTGAAAGAGCTAAAGAACCAGCTAGAAGAGTTGTTAGAGAAGGGATTTATCAGACCGAGTATATCACATTGGGGAGCTCTAGTTTTATTTATAAAGAAAAAAATGGTAGTATACGATTGTGTATTGACTACTAACAGTTGAATAGAATCACGGTGAAGAACAAATACCCATTGCCGAGAATTGATAATTTATTAGATCAATTGAAAGATGTTACAGTATTTTCAAATATAGATTTAAGATCGGGATATTGGCAACTCCGGTGGCAGAACCTTCTATTTTTAAAACTGTATTCTGAACTAGATACGAGCATTATAAGTTTTTGGTTATGCCTTTTGGATTGATAAATGCACCTGCAGTATTTATGTCATTGATGAACAAAACTTTTTAACAATATCTAGATCAGTTTGTGATTATTTTCATCGATGATATTCTCATATATTCTTTAAGCAAGGAAGTGTATGAACAACATCTTCGAATAGCTTTGTAGATATTAAGAGATCAACAGTTGTATGCCAAATTCAACAAATATGAGTTTTGGATGGAAGAAATTGCTTTTCTTGGGCATATAGTCTCGAAGGAAGGAGTGAAACCAGATCCATCAAATATTAAAGCTATTATGGAGTGGGAAGTACCTAAAAATGTGATGGAGATTCGGAGTTTTCTTGAATTGGCTGGATATTATCGAAGATTTATGAAGGATTTTTCTATGGTTGCAAGACCTTTAACTATTTTATTGAAGAAAAATGTGCAATTCTGGTGGACCGAGACATATCAAATGAGTTTTAAGAAGTTAAAGGAAGCCCTTACTACCACTCTAGTGCTAGCATTGCCAACTGGAGATGGAGGATTTGTAGTGTACACGGATGCTTTGGGACAAGGACTGGGGTGTATTCTTATGCAAAATGGGAAGGTGATCGCATATGCTTCAAAGCAATTGCGAACTCATGAAGCTAATTACCCTACTCATAATCTGGAGTTAGCTAGTATTGTCCATGCTTTGAAGATTTAGAAACACTATATGTATGGAGAAACCTTTTCCATTTTTATCGATCACAAAAGTTTGAAATACATCTCCACTCAGAAAGAGTTAAATTTGAGGCAACGAAGATGGATAGAGCTATTGAAAGACTATGATTACACTATTGAGTATCATCCGGGAAAGGCAAATATAGTAGCCGATGCCTTAAGTTGAAAAATGGTAGAGACTGCGGCTGAAATAATTTGCTATGAAAGGGAGAATCTTATGGCATTGTGAGCAATGAATGTTAATCTTGATATTGGAGAGAATCACCTATTGGCTACCTTACAAGTCAAATTATCATTGGTAGATCAAATTAGAGATATTTAAATGTAAGATGCATACTTGAAGAGGATGAAAGAAAAAGTGGAAGCAGGATTCAATACCCAATTTGTAATTAGAGAGGATGACATGCTAGTGATTGGTAAGCATATGTGTGTTTCGGATGTTAGAGAATTAATAAGACAGATTATGAATTAAGGACATACCACTTCTTATACGATGCACCTCGGAAGTACAAAAATGTATCAAGATTTGAAGCCTTTCTATTGGTGGCCAACAATAAAGAAAGATGTGGTGGAATATGTAGCAAAATTCTTGACATGTCAATAAGTCAAAGTTGAACATCAAGCACCTGCGGAAAAATTGTAATCTTTAAAGATACCGGAATGGAAATAGGAGAGGATAATAATGGATTTTGTGATTAGGTTACCTCGAACTTTTCAGAGACATGATGTGGTTTGGGTAATAGTTGATAGACTCACCAAATCCACATACTTTCTACCAATACAACAGACGGATTCTTTAGATAAGTTAGTTGTTTTGTATGTGTCGGAGATAGTGAGATTGCATAGAGTACCATTTTCAATTATGTCAGATAGAAATCCAATATTTACATCCCATTTATGGGATAGTCTACAGGGAGCATTGAGTACTAAATTATATTTTAGTACTATTTTAATTCATCCTCAAATAGATGGGCAATCAGAGAGGACGATTCAGAACTTAGAAGATATGATGAAAGCTTATCCTATAGAGTTTAAAGATAATTGGGATGATCACTTGCCATTGCTAGAATTCACCTACAATAACAGTTTTCACTCTAGCATTGGAATGGCACCATATTAAGCTCTTTATGAAAGAAAATATCGAAGTCCGATTTGTTGGGATATTGAAGGTTTGAGACAAATCGAAGGACCGGACTTGATACAAGAAACTATAGAAAAAGTTTAAGTGGTCAAGAAATGTTTAAAAGCGGCTCAAGATCACCAAAAAAGTTATACGGATCGACATCGTCGAGAAATGGAGTATAGTGTTGGTGAGAAGGTTTTCTTAAAAATGTCGCCATGGAAGGGAATTCTAAGATTTGGTACAACATAAAAAACTGAGTCGAATATATGTGGGGCCTTATGAAATCATTGAGAGGATTGGACTACTAGCTTACAGATTGGCTCTTCCAAGAGAATTGTCTTCCATTCATGACGTGTTCCATGTGTCAATGTTAAGGCGATATCGATCAGACCTGAGTCACATTATACAAGAGCCAGAAATTAAAATCTCCGAGAAGCTGACTTATGTGGAGGAACCAATAAAGATTCTTGATCAAAAGGTGAAACAATTGAGGAATAAAGAGATTCCGAGAGTGAAGGTGAAATAAAGTCACCATTCTCTAAAAGGAGCTACATAGGAAGTAGAAGAGCAAATGAAGCAAAAATACCCATATTTATTTTCGGAAGATGGTGAGTAGTTAATTTCGAGGATGAAATTTTATTTAAGGAAGGGAGAAATATAACACCCACCCTTTAGCATACGTATTTATGACGTATGTATTGCATGTTATACATAGTACATAAGTGGACCTCATTTAAGTTAGAAATGTGCATGATTGTAGAGATGGACTAGATTATAAGATAAGTTTGGAGTTGATTGATACAATAGAAAGTATTAGGCTATTGTGAATTAATTTCATTTCATTAAGGGGCTAAGGAGATATTTCCGTACGATTTCATTACGACTCCTCCATAAACTCCAACAAATCATAAATGCAACTTCCATAGTGCCAACACTTTTCCTCTGCATCAATGTTTCTACCCAATTAAGAAAATGGTATTGTTTCGCATATCGCGCTCCGCACGGAAAAGACGAAACAATCTTCCCCCCAAAAAACACCAATATGCCCCTGTATCACAGGGCATATTGATAATTAAAAAAAAATTGTCGTTTCTCGGAGCGCGAACCAACCTAAGACAGAGACCAGCATCTAGGGGTGGCCACGGTTCATGAACCGGCCGGTTCCGGTTCGGAACCGCCGGTTCACGGTTCGACCTAAGGTGGAACCGAACCGGAACCGGCTTAACCGGTTCTGGTTCATGGTTCCGGTTTTTTCGGTTTGGTTTTTACGCACTATAAAAAAGTTGTATTATTTTAGAAAACAAAATATACCACGAGTAAGAGAAAATTATGTAGAATTTTATAAAGAGTTATAACTTGCATTTTTTGAATTTTTAACATAATTTGATTTTTTTCATAAAATGAACCAGAACCGGCCGGTTCAGATACTGAACCGAACGGTTCTGAACCGAAACTGCCGGTTCACGGTTCCAGAATGATGGAACCGGCCCTGAACCGGTCCCACCCTTGGTTCAGGGCCGGTTCAGTCCAGTTCCGGTTCCAAGTTTGACCGGACCGGTTCCAGGTTTGACCGGACCGGTTCCGGGCCGAAACCGGCCCGTGGCCACCCCTACCATCTCTTTGCAAGTGGGCACGTAGGCAAAGTATGAGTTATGGTTTCCTGATCACCCCTACAAAATGGACAATATATCTCAACCTCTACTTTTTTCATTCTCAGCAAGTCTCTCGTTGGGAAATAATTGGCAACTGCTCTCCAAACAAAGTGTTTGACTTTTGGATAATTCTTCTGCGGGTCTAGTTATTGACGATTGTAAATTTATGATTAACGATATGATTGTTAGATTCAATTTTGTGCAGAGATCTGCGGACCACCCAACTCATATTCTAGCCAGGATATGTGGTTCTGTGTCATACTCTATTGAATGGTGGCGGTCGCCACCAATTTTTCTAGTTCATGTTTTAAACTCTGATACTGAATGAAGTTCTTATGATTTTCTGTCCAAAAAAAAAAAGCTAATTTTTATATAATAGGGGTAAATAAATTTAAAATAAAATCTTAAAATCGAAGGGTATAAGAAGTTAATTGCGTAAAGTTGAGTGGTGAACTATGCATTTGGTTAATTTTATTAATGTAGCTGACTTTGGAAATAGGAAATAGGAAATAATTGAGTATCTAAGGAAATTGGATTAATTAATTCAAAATTGTACTGAGCTAAAATACTAGAACTTGGTTTGATTTGATCATTTTTATAAAACGCTTTTAACAATCTAGACTTAAAGTTCAAATAAAATTGGGTGGCATTTGGCTAATTTTATTAATGTAGCTGACTTTGGAAATAGGAAATAATTGAGTATATAATCAAATTGGATTAATTAATTCAAAATTGTACTGAGCTAAAATACTAGAACTTGGTTTGATCATTTTTATAAAACGCTTTTAACAATCTAGACTTAAAGTTCAAATAAAATTGGGTGCATTTGAATAGTAAATATACTAAAATATGAAAAATAAAATAAAAAGAAAAACAAATAACCAAAGTTTGATTAGGTTAATAAGTTTGATACTAAATATATTAAAATAAAATTGGGTGCATTTAATTACTAAATATATTAAAATATGAAAAATAAAATAGAAAGAAAAACAAATAACCAAAGTTTGATTAGGTTAATAAGTTTCTCAATTCAAACACAGTTTACTGATCAACGCAAATGGTTAAGCTCCTTAATTAATATAGTGTAAATGTTTTTTTTTAAGTAAAAGAATTTTATTAAGCTAATCAGTTACTCTAGTCAGAATTCATTAACATTTAGTCATGGATGATTTTATTGTGAAACATGAACAATTTATTTTTGAAAAAATACATACTTTGCCAACTATACTTTAATTTTTTTTTTACATTTCCCCTCTATATAAAAGAATTAGCACATTGCAACCCTATACTTTTATTTATCAATACATTTGTTAGATAATATACACTCATGACTTAATCTGTTTAAGTTTTGGATTGGGTGTAAAAGACTCCTAATAGAAGTCTACTTATTACTCTTTTGTAGAGTATGAGTTTTATGTTTTATGTACGTAACACAACCCAATAACAAAAAAAAACACACGCATAACAAAAAGAAATCTCTCTGCGCAGAAAAATACTCTGCGTATTTTTCCCTCTCTCTCTACACCAAAACTACTCTGTGTATTTTCTCACATTCTTGATCATTCCATTGATATTTAGATTGTGAAGACATAGTCTTTGCTCTAGTAGTCAAGGCTCCGATCAACATATTTACCACGGTTTCCGCTGCAGGAAAAAATGGTCAGTAATCTATATCTCTTTGTGATTTATTATCCCTCCATCTTTTACTTTCATTGGTATCAGAGCCATGTCTTCTTGATTTAGTATCATTGGCATGATATTGTTGTATATTAAATTGAAAAGCATAATTTCCGTCCTTTGGTTAATACACTGTAGTTTATGAAAATCTGTGTTATTTTATCCTGTGGTGCAAATACATGTTTTAATTTTTGATTTAATGTGCAAAATTGATATTACTATTGGGGAAGGGGTATCTGTAAGTTTTGACCTTACCAATGAGACAAAGACACCCGAAAACCCCCCACCAAAAAAAGTCTGGACGCCTGATTCGACCGGGAAGGCGGCGCGTGGCTTGCATGCACCACCGCCGGCGAGTGGAGCAAAAGCTCCACTCACACGTCAACGGGACACGTGGCGCGAGCTGATTGGGTAGCTCGAGCCACGTGGTCCAATAGGCTTCTGCCACGTGGGCAGAAGCCGATGAGTCAGCACCACGTGGCAGATGACGTGTTTGCCACGTCAGCCAATATAACCAATCAGGGAGTGACACATGTCTGCCACATGGCAGACACGTCAGCAAGCGTGTGACATGTGGCGATGACGTGACCACCGCGTCAGCACTTAGGACCAGTAGCATGTCGACACGTGGCGCGACATGGACCAATCACATTGTGACACGTGGCATCAATAAAAAAATAAAAAATAAAAGATTTTTTACCCCGCGCGTGAGGGCGCGTGCGGTCTATACAAAACTCCGTTTTGATCTCTATTTTTTCCAGTATGCATATTTTAATTTTCTTGATTTTTTGGTATAATTATTGTAAATTTTTAAGCTTGCAGAAAATAATTTTTATTTTTTTCCCTTGTTGTGAAAAATATTTAATTAATTAAATATTAATTAAATATTATTTTCTATTTTTCAATAAAATAATTTGTGAAAATCAGAATTTTAAAAATGCAGTTTTTGAAATTTTTTATAGTTGTCTCCATGCATAATGATATTAATTGAAAATAAGTTTTCAATTATCCTTAGATTATTACTTTGTGTGATAAACTAAA
>CATIWO010026058.1:0-10961 GCA_949673435.1 Macaranga tanarius | reverse complement strand
TTCGGTTCAGTTTTTGGTCGGTTCGGTTTTATAGATTTTAACTATTCAAATTTATAAATTAGGCCAAAATGCCTTTTTTTCAACTTGTTTCATATTTTTTTCAACTTGTTTATATAAAACTAACATTAAACATAAACCGACTGAACCAACCTATTTATATATTTATATTAAATTTGTATCTATTTTTAAAAAATATTTAGAAATATAAAAATAAATAATAAATAATAAATAAATAATCGGTTATCTTGGTTAGTTTATATTTTTTTATATAAAATAGAACCGAACCGAACCAAATTTTGGTTCGGTTCGGTTTGGTTCAAAAAATTTGAAAATTTTAAAAATGCAAACCGAACCGAACGGAATATGGTCGGTTCAGTTTTCGGTTCGGCCATTTCGGAAGCAATGAACACCCCTATTACCAATTATGTCTCTTTAACCTTGTTGATCAGAGTCCTTTCAGGACTTAGATTCATGGATATGGGAATATGATACTTCTCATATTTATCAATTCATGTGTGGATCATGTGGCAAAATAATATTAGTATAATAATAAAGCAAAAAAGAAAATAGACAAATTTACAAACGAGTCTTCATTTTTTTTTTCAGAAAAAGTTAACATGTTCAATTCATAGTTTGAGATATAATATAGGGATGATGATAACACATGGCACTATACGACAAAATTTTTTTTATAAAAATTATTAAAAGGTTTTTCCATTTTACAGGAATTGTTTTGATTTAAAGGGTATTTAGATAAAATGGTGTGCGCATGACGGAACTATTCACCATCGTACCACTTAATAGTACCATAATATAAGGGCGATAATACACCGCTTCCATCTGACGCGGGCCACGAGAAAATAAATTTTTTTTAAGTTAATTGTTATACCTTTCTTTTTTGCCTGATTATGATGCAGGCCACAAGAAATAATTTTTTTTTAAGTTGATTATCATTCCTTTCTTTTTTGCATGATTATATTGAGGGCGTGTATTTTTTATAGTTTCATGGGGCCTCACCACTAATCTTTTTCTGGGTTAAATGTATCAGTGATTTTCAAACTTTTGGTTTATTTCATTTTGGGTATCAAACTTTAATTAGTATCTTTTTCGTATCCAAATTTCAATTTAGGTATCAATCACCAGTTACCTGGTAATGAAGTGCTAACATGGTCACCGGTTGAAAAATATTCATCAAATATTTTCCACGTCAGCTTCAATGTTATCTTCCACTTTAAAAGCACATTTAATCACAAAGCTTTAATTTTATTTCAATTTAGATACTCAATTTTAAATTTGTATTTTTTAATACCAAATACTTTATTTAAATTAAAATTGTAACTTAATTAATCCTAATTCTATAAATAAATTATTCTCATCATATCAATATTTAACTTTTTAGTATTTATAAATGAGTGCATAGTTATTGGAGCTAGTTAAAACCAGTACTTGTATGCAGTTGTTGGAGCTGTTGGGAAAACCAGTACGAGATTATTTGCTGGAGCTAACAAAACCAGTGTGGGTAATAGCTTAGGAAAGGGTAGTACTAAGGCTGTAAATAGTTTGTCTCTTACTATTAAAAAGAGATCACTTTAAGAGTGAAAAATGTCAAGTGAAAAATTTCAAGGATATTTTCTCAGGTAGTGGATGTAGGCAAGAGGTGTCGAACTACGATAAATCTCTTGTGTTGTGTTGTACTCTCTTTTGAATCTCTTTATGATGATTCTGATGCTTAGTAAATTAGTTTGCTCTTTCTTAAGGTCATTTAGCTCGAGTCAAAGTAAAACTTTTCTAATCTCATCTTATTTTCAACTTCATGTCAGTTCAATCATTTTAGCTCTCTGATTTCACTGTACCAATTTTTGAAATTCGCTTGAATTTCAGAAAAGATTTTTAAAACTCAATTCACCCCCTCCCTCTTGAGCAACCTCTAGGATCTAACAATTGGTATCAGAGCAGGACTTTCTTGCAAATAGATCCATATGGCTGTAAGCTCAAGTGTTGTTCCTAGTGCTTCCGGACTACCCGAGAGAAATTCCATTTCTAGACCACCACTTTTTACTGGAACTAATTATGAATACTGAAAAAATAGGATGAAAAATTTCATTCAAGTTGTTGATATTGAATGCTGGAAAATCATTCTTAAAGGACCTTCTACTCCTACTAAGAAAGATGCTAATGGAAATGAGCTTCCTATTCCTGAATCAGAATATTCTGAAGCTCTTTGGAAATTAGTCCAGCTAAATGCTAAAGCTCTTAACATGCTTCATTGTGCTCTTAATGTAAATGAGTATAACAGGATATCAACAGGCACTTCAGCTAAACAAGTATGGGACAAGCTTGAGATAACTTATGAGGGAACAAATCAAGTTAAAGAGTCTAAAATTAATCTATTGTGGAGGGAATACGAGCTATTTTTCATGAAAGCTAATGAAACCATTTCCTCAATGAACTCCTGATTCAGTAAAATTGTCAATACACTGAAGAATCTTGGAAGAAATCTCTCTGAAGAAGAAATGGTGAAGAAGATTCTCATATCCCTATCGGAGAAATGGGAAACTAAAGTGACAGTGCTCTGTGAAGCTAAAGATCTGCAAAACTACTCTTATGACGAGCTAATCGGGTCTTTACTTACACACGAGATGATGATGAAGGGAAAATCTAAGGACACCTCTATACAAAGAAAAAGAGAGGAGACGTTGTCTTGAAGATGAATCAAGCTCAGACAACTCAACTAGCTCCGAAGATGAGGAAGTGGCACTAATCACAAAGGAGATTCAAAACAATGTTTAAGAAGGGTGGAAAAATATATCAGAAAAATATGAAGAAGTTTTTTAAGCCAAACTCAGAATATCAGACCAAAAAGGAAACCACTGAAATCACTTGCTTTGAATGTAACAAACCAGGACATTTTAAATCTAACTATCCCAAGCTGAAGAAGAAAATGAAGAAAAAAAATCCAAAAAAGCCATGGTGGCAACATGGAGTGATAGTGATGACACCAGTTCCAGTGATAATGATAATGACTCTAAAGAAGTTGCAAACTTATGTTTGATGACTCTAGAATCAAATGACACCAGCCAAGCTAATACCAGTCAACATTTTGAGACTACTAAGACCTCTGAAGCTGATCCCTCCAATAGCTCATCATATGAGGTAATATCTTCTGATCCACTATCCTTTGATGAACTTGAGTGTGCCTTTGTTGAACTGTATAAGGAATTCAAAACCTTAACCAAAAAATATAGTTCACTTAAGAAAGAGTTCAAAGCATTAAAATCTGGAAAAGAATAATGCATGTGTGATGTGACAAATGTTGATCTTGATACACTAAAAGAGAAAGAGATGCATGCTCAAGACCTTTATGCTGAAGCTTTTAAGAAGCTACTCCTTGCCATTCTTGAAGTTGATTCTTTAAAAAAGGAACTTGGAACTACCTTCAATATAAATCTCATCCTCTTAAAAGAGAATGAAGAATTACAAAAGAAAGTAGATAGTGTCATTAAAGATCTTGAGAAACTTACCAAAGGAAAAAAGAATCTTGATGCACTCTTGGAAAATCAACGTTTTTCAAATGGTAAATAAGGATTAGGCTATAAGAATGTAACAAAAGCTAAAAAGTATAAGAACCATTTTGTTAGAGCATCATCATCAGCACATTCTCATGTTATATGCTTTTACTCCAATCATTCTAGTCATCTTGTGAAATTTTATTCTTATAAGAAAAATGCTTCTAAGGCTAATTTTGTCTGGGTACCAAAAGCTACTGAACAAACTTCTGAAGCTAACTTGAAAGGACCCAATTTAGTTTGGGTACCTAAAGCTAAGTAATTTCTTGTAGGTCTGCCTAAGGAGTAAGCAAGTTCAAAACAAGTGGTATATGGATAGTGCTTGCTCTAGGCATATAACGAGTGATAAATCAAAGTTCACCCATTTGGAGCTAAAAGATAAAGGAACAATCAACTTCAGAGACAACAGTAAAGCTAAAATAATCGGCTCAAGAATAATTGGATTAAAACCATCAATTGAAGATGTTTCGTGAAAGATTTGAAGTTCAACCTACTCAGTGTAAGTTAATTGTGTGATAAGAGCATGAGAGTGATCTTTGAACCCACTCATTATGAAGTTCAAAGTTTGCATGACAATCATACTCTATTTATTAGTAGTAGGAATAAAAATATATATCTAGTTGATCTTGATAGTCTAAACAATTCTGATATTTGCATAGCTTCTCTAGTTGATGATAGTTGGTTGTGGAATAGGAGACTAGGTCATGCCAGCATGAAACAGAGATTTCCAAGCTAGTAAAAAATGAGTTTGTCAAAGGTTTACCCAAGATAAAATTTAAAAAAGATGATGTTTATGATCCTTGCCAAATGGGCAAACAAACTAGATCTTCTTTCAAATCTAAAGGCATGATTTCAACTTCCAGACCTCTTGAAATTTTACACTTTGATTTGTTTAGAACCATTTCCCCATCTAGCTTAGGAGGCAAATCTTATGCTTTTATTATTGTTGATGATTATTCAAGATTCACCTGGACCCTCTTCCTAGCTCACAAGGATGAGACATTTGACAAGTTTGTCGTTGTAAGAAAATTCAAAATGAAAAGGGAGCTAATATTGTGGCAATTCAAAGTAATCATGGAAGGGAATTTGACAATAAATATTTTGAAGATTTTTGCAATGAATATGGGATCAAACACAACTTCTCAGCTTCAAGAACTCCTCAGTAAAATGGAGTGGTTGAAAGAAAGAATCGAACTCTCCAAGAAGTAGCTCGAATAATGATCCATGAAGATAATTTGCCAAAGTATTTATGGGCTGAAGCTATAAATACATCATGTTATATCCTAAATAGAGCATTGGTAAGATCTTCCTTGAAAAAGACCCCATATGGGCTATGGAAAGGTAAGAAGCCTAATGTAGGATATTTTAAAGTTTTTAGGTGTAAGTGCTTTGTTCACAACAATAACAAGAATCAGCTTGGTAAATTTAATGCTAAAACTGATGAAGGTATTTTTCTAAGCTATTCTGAACGCAGTAGAGCTTATAGGGTCTTCAACAAAAGAACTCTTGTTGTTGAAGAATCTATTCATGTAGTTTTCAAGGAATCTAACCAAACTTTATCAAGTAGAGATGTTGATGATGATCTTACAGGTATTGAGTCACCCTCCAATAATGAGAAAGAACATGATCAAGATCAAGTGCATAAGGATGTCAAAAATTAGGTTGAGCCCTCAAACCAAACAATTGAGCTTGAAGACTACCAAGAAATTCATGAAGCTAAGCCCTAGAAAAATTAGCTTGACAATCCTCAAAGTGAATTGCCAAAAGAATGGAGATATCATAGGTATCATTCCAAGGAGAATCTTTTATCAAATCCAAATGAGAAGGTAATAACTAGAGGAGAGCTCAGAAAGATGTTAGGAAATGTAGCCTTTATTTCTCAAATTAAACCTAAACAATTGATGAAGCTCAAAAAGATGAAAATTGGCTTATGGCAATGCAAGAGGAGCTACATCAGTTTGAAAGAAATCAGGTTTGGAAACTAGTGCCAAGACCTAAAGATCACTCAATCATAGGAACCAAATAAGTATTCAGAAATAAACTTGATGAGCATGGAAATGTGATTAGGAATAAAGCAAGACTAGTGGCTCAAGATTACAACCACGAAGAAGGAATTGACTTTGATAAAACATTTGCACTAGTTGTAAGGATTGAAGCTATTAGGATGCTTTGTGCTTTTGCTTGCTATAAGAATTTTATGCTCTATCAAATGGATGTGAAGAGTGCATTTTTAAATGGGTATTTGAATGAAGAAGTCTATGTGAAATAGCCTCCTATTTTTAAGGAATGTTACAAACCTGATTTTATGTACAAGCTAACTAAGGCTTTGTATGGTCTCAAGCAAGCTCCTAGAGTATGGTACGGAAGATTAAGCAAGTTCTTACTAAAAAATAGCTTTAGAAGAGGAAAGGTGGATACAACATTGTTCATCAAAAATCAGCTTCAGGATATCTTGATAGTCCAAGTGTATATTGATAACATAGTGTTTGGCTCAACAAATGATGAGCTAAGGAAAAGCTTTAGAGAAATCATGAGAAGTGAGTTTGAGATGAGCATGATGGGGGAACGGAACTTCTTTCTTGGACTTCAAATAAAATAATGCAAAGATGGAATTTTTATAAATCAGTCTAAGTACACCAGAGAGCTATTGAAGAAGTTTAAAATGGATCAAGCTAAAACAGTTGAAACCCCTATGAGCACCACAGTCAAGCTAAAACAGGATGAAGAAGGTAAAGGTGTTGATAGTAAATTGTTCAGAGGTATGATTAGCTTACTCTTATACCTAACAGTAAGTAGGCCTGATATTCACTTTAGTGTTTGCCTTTGTGCCTTTCTAAGCTGATCCTAAGGAATCATATATATTAGCTTTGAAACGAATTTTTAAATACCTTATGGGAACTAAAGACGTAGGTCTATGGTACCCTAAAGGCACTTTATTTGATCTCTTTGGGTGTAGTGATACTGATTTTGCAGGTAGTAGAGTAGATAGAAATAGTACTTTAGGTACATGCCAGTTTCTTAGAGCTAATTTGGTATCCTAGTTTAGCAAGAAACAAACATCAGTAGCTCTCTCTACTGCTGAAGCTGAATACATTTCAGCTAGAAGTTGTGTAGCTCAAATACTCTAGATCAAATAAGAGCTTGAATATTTTATCTCACTACTAAAAAATAGGCAATTTGTGACAGCAAAATCCGTCCCAAATCCATAACAAATGGCCCTTTTGACGAATTTGTGACAGATTTTGGGCCGTCCCTAAAAATACCATCACAAATATTTTATGACGGAAAACATTGGTCGTCACAAAATTTGTGACAGATTTGTCCATCACAAAATTTATGACGGATTTGTCCATCACAAAAGGCAAATAGCCAACTCCACACTCCGTCATAAAATTTGTGACGGACTTGATAAGTCGTGACAAATCCGTCACAACTTGTGATGGAAGTTGTGACGGCCCTTCCAATATGCACATTGAAATTGTCGTAAAATTTATGACGGATCCATGACAAAGCCGTCACAAATTACTTTCTTGTGTCGTCATAAATTCCTTATGTAGTCACAAATTCATCACAAAATTGTTACAGATTTATGAAAATTTTTTAAAGTCGTCACAAGTTTATCACAAATCTGTCACAAAATCACATCTAATTTATGACAAAATTCTACAGCATTGAAAATTAATTTTAAATACTAATAATTTTTTCATTAATAAATAATTTTAAAGAAATAAACATAATAATAAAAATATAAAATTTTAAACAATACAAATCTAATACAAGCAAACAAAAATACATAAAAGTCTAATACATTAAAGTATAATACAAGTCGAATACATAAAAGTTTAAACATGAAAGTCTAATATGTAAGTAAATAGAGAAGGTACAAGTACTATGGAAGAGGATATCTTGGTAGGTTATTAGCACTTGATGACGCACCTACATTAGGTGATATGCCCTTCTTCATGTTCTCCCACATCCGTATACACTCATGTTGCATCTGTTGCAACATCTTATCCTCAAGTCTCTACTCTCTTTGGACTAATTCTTCTTGTTACTTCAGTAAAGTCTTTTGATGCTGACGTAAATCTTCTTGTTGGCCACACAAGGTTTCTAACTGTTGTGTAAGAAGCTGTTGTTGCTCACTAAAATATTGGTCTATCATTTGTTTCATGCGTGTGTCACTCATTGAATCTGATGTAGGAGTAGAAATAGAGGCTACATTAAGAGGATAAAAGACTGATGACTGGGAGCCTAAACCATACACACGCTTCTTCTACTCACCACCACCAACACCATAATAGAGCGAATTAATATCTACTTTTTGCATACTCGTCCCATCTTCTAGTGGCTGACTAACTGAAGATAAAGCAGCCTCTATCTCATCATAACATCCATTAACCCAATGCAATAAGAAAACAATAATAAATTATAATAAATTACTAGAATAATTGAACTAGTCATACTGTCATTATACATATATATTGAAAAAATGAAATAAGGACATATAATAAATAATTAAAAATAAGTAGAATAATTAAATTAATAATATTTACATGAATTGCCTGGGATTTGCCATCAACAAAGGACCCATATCTCTTTGTATGTAGCTTTATGAAAACTTTCCATGAATTGACTTCACCATATTTCTTTAGTTGAAAAATATAAATTAAAAAATACATAAAATTTGTAATAATAAAACTATCGCAGACCTTCAAAATAATAAGTAAGAAGCATCAGTGACAATCATTCAACAACTATTAACTAATTCAGAGTAATTATTCATTAAGACCAATAATTATAGATGCAATAATTTACACTTAGAGAGAAAAATTGACAGCATGTACACTTAGATATGGGAAAGTTTTACCATTATTTTTGTGTGCTCTAGAATGGATCTAGAACCTCCTATATGCTTAGACATACCAGTGCCTGGACCTCCTGGCTCTGATCGCCTATTCTTTGTAGCTTGCTTAGATTTATATAATCACAAACACAAGCACTTCTAACCATAACTCATTTCATATATACTCCAATAGCAGTAGCAATATACACAAACCAGCAATAATATACATAAACCAACAATCAAATCAGAACACAAACCAGTAAAAACAGTAGCAATATACACAACAAATAAAGCAAAGAATGCAAGTTCCCGCAACAGAAATTGCAGCTGCTAGTTGAAGTCTGCAGTGAAATCCAGCACAACCACCTTAAACCGAAAGGTATGTACTAAAATTTAGCTTTCTTTCTACTACCAGTTATTCATGCTTATAAGAACAGAAAAATTAAAGAACAAACAAACAATTCCACAGTACTGAGGTAAAATAAACATGCAAATAAATGCCATTTCATGGATTAAAACAAAATTGTGGATACAAATGCACAAATGGGTATCAAAAATCAAAAAAATAGTAAGTAGACAATCAACATACCTTTATCAAAATTCTTGAAACTACAGCAAATCTAGATCGAAAAAAGAGGATAAGTTGAAGAGACCCAAATTGTATATCTGACATAAAGAAAAAAAAATCCACCATCAAAACAGGCAATAATAATGCCAAAGTCAGATTCATCAAATAACAATGGATTAAAATCAAATACCCAAATGAATAAATAAATAAATAACAATCCACTTTTTTTAGTTAATAAATAAATAACATGGAACCCAATTAAAAAATTTTACTATTTTTTTTTTAGAGTGCCATCGCCTGGCGAGGCGAGAAGCCCTGCCTCGCAAGCCTCCAGCGCTCGCCAGCTGCTGGCGAGCGCCAGGCCTGCCTCACAGGTAGGATAGGCACTCGCGCGCTGGCGAGCGCCCTCACCTTGCGAGGGGAGAAGCCCTGCCTCACAGGCCTCCAGCGCTCGCAAGGTGTTGGCGAGCGCGAGGCCTGCCTTACAGGTGGCCTCTCACCAGGCGCTGGCCTGGCAGCCTGTGCTTCATTTTGTTTTATGCAAAGATACAAACTTTAAGAATGAACCTACCTAAAAATGGATGGAGGTGGGGCAGTGCTGTGAAGAGGGGGGCGACTGATGAAGTTGAAAAGGAAGAAGAAAGTGAAGTGTTTAGGTTAACTTTTTTGGTTAATTTTTTAGTTTTGCAATACAAGTTAAAACCACCTATTTTTAATCAAAACTACAACGTTTTGCAACACATAACAATAAATACTAATTTGTATTTTAAATTATATTTATTTAATACTAATGTCAATTAATATTACATTATTAAATTATAATTATATAATTTTTACTAAATTTATATTTATCTTATAAATATATAATTTCTTATAAATTATATAATATTTATTTATTTTTAATTATTTAATATTATTTTTTAGGACACAATAATATAATATTATATTACCGTAATGCACCGTTTTTTTTGTGTTCTCTAGTGACAACGGAATTATATAATTTGTTTTTTAATTTTCCACGTTTTAATTTTAAAATAGAAAAAACTTTAAATTATTTAATTATATCTATTTTAATTAACTATAATTTTTAAATAATTAATATTTCAAAAATATAAATTATTATTTACAATACTTAAAAAAGATAAATTAAAAATATATATAGAATTAATAAGTATTTAATTAGGATGAAAAATTATTTTTTCTAATTTAACCACTTGTGACGGAAGTAAAGTCTATCACAAATTTGTGACGGCAAGTTCATCACAATTCCGTCGCCATTTGTGACGGCAAAAATATCCGTCACAAATTAGTGATGGATTTGTTACAGAACAAATCCGTCACTATACCGTCACAACATCATTTTTTTTTGGTTAAAATTATCATTTGTGATGAATTTAAAAATTCGTCACAAATTTCGTCACTAATCCGTCACAAATGTGGGTATTTTTCACTCCCGCCAATATTTAGTGACAAATTAAATTTTCCGTCACAAAATACGTCACAAATTGACTAATCCGTCGCAAGTCCTTCACAATTCCGTCACATCAAAAATCCTATTTATTTTAGTGTCCATCTTTAAATGTTATTTTATTAATTTTTAATAAATATCTTTATCAATAAATGTACTGTGAATTTAATAATATAAGCCGCCGGTATTAATGAAACATGAGTACATCTTCTATTAATGGAGGAAATGTGTTAATAAAAAACTAAGCAGAAATTATTATTTTAATTACATTATTGTATTTTTAATTTATAAAATTAAAACCTAACTTATGAAGTGGAAGAAATGTTAATTAAATGCAGAATACTCTTGACTAATGTAGTGAGATAAGAATACTCCTGACTAAAGTTCATTGATTGAGTTTAAATTCTGAGATAAATCATGCAAATATATATTTTTATAAATTTTATATGAATTGCCTATCTGAAAACATATTTTATGACGTAATGTGTAGCTCGAATAATTAAAACACGTTTGATT